>VWZF01002696.1:122253-147107 GCA_013396755.1 Sclerurus mexicanus
GAACTTAAAAAAAAAATAAAATATTTTCTCTGGACAGTTTTAAGACTCGACATCCTGTGTTAGAGTTCTCTAATCATCACCAGCACAATTTACAATCAGAACACACAGAGAGCCAGTTCAGACCAGCTCATCTGTTGACTTTGGCAGAAGCCCTTAATCTCACTGTGTGCAGCTGCCACTTGAGAGCTGGGGACTCGGCAGAGTGCTGAAGGAGGGTGGGATGCAGGGTTGGTCAAGGCATGAACACATAGGCCTGCTTCATTTCAACAGCCATACACTACTTTTTTAATACTCTTTTCATTTTACAGCCTTTTTTTTTTTTTTTTAAAAAAACCCCTGAAATTAAATGAGGACCTCTCATGAGCCACTGTGCTCCAGGCATAAGAAATTGTAATGTCTGGCTTCCAGAAACTGTCCCGTCAAAATGTGCTTCTGATTAGGTGGCTTAATTACAGCTGTGAAAACAATGTTGATTTAGGCCTCAAGATTCCAGTGCATGTCAGCCGTTATTAGCTGGCCTTGGACTGAAGCCACCATTTTAAAACTCTGTACCACTAAAGTCACACACTGCCTGACAACTTTTTATTTAGGCAGAAATGTTGCCAGAAGCAACACATTTTATGCAAAATATTTTTCACTGCACAAATTTCAAATGTGACACTGTTGATGGACATAAAATGGGTAGTTATGGGTGGACCTCACCACATTGAAAACCTAACTTTTGCTAAAACCCCCCACCCCAACATCCCCACCATTTCAAACAGTTTTTATAAAGTTTGACTGACATAATGTTTGATTTTAATTCCTTTAATTCAGTTTTATTTCAAATCCAGCATGTTGGTTTAACCACCCAATTTTATTGCATCTAAATTTTCCTGACAGTTTCATTTGCTGTTGGGAAATAAAATTGCCATTTTTGCAACATGGGAAATAATGGCTAGTTTCAAAACCAATATGTTTGAAACTTCCTTTGCCTGAAGCAGGTTAAGGCACACACTCAATTTACTTTAGGGGGAAAAAAGCTCATTAAATAGTTTTTAATATTTTAATATAATTTAAGTAACTGTTTTCACAGTGGGAAGGCTTATTAGGCCCATGTATTTACACCTGCAGAGAGGTAAATGTTTGGGTAATTAGGTGGTTTCCAATAATTTGGTTTTTCAGTTGCAAGGTTAATGCTGTAAACACTAAAGATGGACACAATGAGTTTGCTGCATTTAAACATTACATTTCCAGCTTTCCTATTTTACTTTTGAGTACTTAAGAAAGAGAGTTAGGTGGGGTAGGTTTGTTTTTTGTTGGATTCTGGTTTGGTTTGCTTTGGTTTTTTTTCTTTGTTTGGTCTGTTCTTCAAGTCTCTTTAATGACATGAATTGGCTAAGGAATGTGAGTGCGTGTGTGTGGGTGTTAATTCTCGACAGAGGTTGGTACTTTGGAAAAGCAAGATCTACACTCTCACTTCACAGTTGCCATGAAATTCCTTATGTCCATGCTGTGCGGTTTAATGGAAACCATGAAGTTCCTAATGACCGCAGGTTTGTTCCGATGTTAAGCACAAAAAAAATCTTTCAAGTCATTGGCTGAGTCCAAAAAAGGAGGGTCATGTTTTCAGGAAGGTAATCTCCTTTCCTTTTTTTTTTTTCCTTCATGGTTTGCATTTCTATGGCATTAGAAATGTGTTTCTAGTGAGGTACTGGAACTACCAGCTCACAAACAAGGGTCCTCAGTTCTCAGGACTGAAAACAAGACACTTGGAACCTAAAGCTGTATTCATCTCTTATCCTAAATGCAGGCCAGTGCAACTATTGTACCTCCAGAAGCAACTAATTGGAAATGGATTTAGAGAAACTAATGATTTGGACAAGGAGGCAAGTCTAAACTATAGGTTCAAGTTTGTTGTGTAACAAATCATCATGCATTCACTCTCTGCCTGCAGCCGATTAGCAGAGAGCAAGGCAGTGAATGCCTACACTTTGTTTTGTTCAGTTTTTGAAGGAGAAATACTGGAACGAGCTAGTCTTCTATTTTCTTTGCAAAATGGTATGTGGAGTTTTCACAAAGTGAATGTTTGAGAAAGACCCCAGTTGCTGTGGGTTGGGAGACAGGCACGTGATGCCATTTGCCTTATTAAGACACCTTTGCAGTGGTCTTTTGAAATGTGTTTCATTGGTAATATGGAACGAGTTTTCTTCAGCCTCTGCATACATTTGCTTTGTTTGACACACACTCTGTTTCTATTGCCTTCTTCCCACACCTGTCAAAGGAACATTTCCAGCACATGAAAGTAAAAGAAACTTACATATATTATTATATTGTTAATGCTGCAGTAGAAATAAAAGTATTCAGAGTGCTAGACAGGCTGTTATTTTGAGAACTGGATATTATAGACCAGGACATTTAACCCTGGGAAAAAGTTTTTACAAAAGAACAGAGCCAAGGACACAATTTTACTGGCTTTATAGAAGAAAAGGAATATTCTCTACAAAGGCAGACAAATTCACTTCTTTCCAGACTCAAGGACTTTTACTCAGGCCAGAAGGTGCTTCCTCCTCCCTTTTGAAGAAGTTATTTCAAGAAAGAGAGCCGGGAAGCTTCTATTATTCCCTGCTAAACTGTGGGTTAAACATAAAGGGAATGTCTGTTTGTTCTGAGACTGAATTCACTGAGAAATTTTTGGAGGGGATTAAAGCATAGCTGTGCCTGAATGAATCTAGCTCAGATACTTAAATGGCCAATGAATCCATGCAATCCAGCCTGTCATCTTTCTGATATTTTCTTGGCATTTTAAATTTAGATCTTACAAGGTAGACTGTTGTGAATAATTATTGTCTTGTTTTGACACCTGTTTGATTTTGTTTCAAGCTAAGTATGTAAAGGACTTTTTATAAGGAGAAAATTCAGTGCTGATCTTTAGGCATTAACTTTGATAAATAGTGCAAGATGTGTAGGTATAACCTGTGGATTCAGGATGATAGATGGAAGGATTTTTGTTGTCTTTTGTGCAGTTTCTTGTTTACTTTATACTGCTGTCTAGATCACAGCAAAAAACCAGATGAGTTTGACCTAGGGCAGTGTTGCCAGGAGTCTGCCTCTTTCTCAGCTAGCCTGCATTTATGTGCAGCATGCCCCCACTTATAAAGTAGCATGCATAATGGTATATGCACCCATTAAAAAAAAAGGAGTACACACTTTAAGGTTTGTAAAGCAAAATCTCACATTTAAAAGTTTATGTTTCCCTCTGGACAGCAGGGAGACAGTCATAGCCCCAGATACAGCATAGCACCATAGCACCAGAACCTTTGGTGCCAGCTAGCAGACAAACTTCCCTCCACCAGAGGCAACTGTCTCTGATGCTCTCTCCTCTTAGTCTCTGCTTCTGGTCGGCAGACAGGAGGAAGGTCATGGCAGCACAAGGCTGGGTGTTGTCTCCATCCTAGCTCCCACAACAGACTCCTCTACTGTCAGAACTAACTTCACTAGTCCATGCAGAGGCCAAAAGGAGATAGTGAGAGTGTTAAGGAAGGGTAGCTGCAGATGACAGCAGTCTACTTTATTTTGTGCTTTTCTGGAATTTATGAAACCAGATTGTTTTTCTGTTGGTTTGCTCATGCTCTGTTCCCCTGCCCTTTCCTATAATTGTGCTTGTTTCCATGCTTTTCAGCTGTGAAAAAGACTTTGCATTACTTTCTGTGACATTTTTGCAGTAATGTGTTTTTTGTAGAAATACATGTGTTTACCTGCTTCCTTTTCCTTGCATTTTGTATTTTAAGTGTAAAACTTAGAGATGAAAAAAACCCAAACCTTTAAAATACGGTAGAGAGTATGACTTGTGGAGATAAAGACAGGAAATTCAGAGTTAGTGCATAAAGCATAATATTATTCTTAACTCATCATATTATTCTGTAATGTTGACATCATTTAAGGGCATACAGTCAGCAAGTTGCATCTTTCTGTGTCTTTTTGTTGCGCAGACTTATCCAACATCTATTTATTTCTTTATTTATTTGTTGTTGTGTCAAAACTATGCATAAAAACTTTTCATGGAATTCTGTGAAACCAACATTATGTAGTGAAGGCATAGTTTTTCTAGCTGATCATAGTAAAGGACCTGTTTTCTGCAGTGCCTGGGCTCTGTGAAGCATTTTGGCCTGTTGAATAAATTAGTCATTGAACAAATTTTAAAAATGTGAAATGAATACTCATTAAGGTAAAGAGCTTCATTGTAGCTAAAAGGATTAAATTATGATAATAATCTTAATTATTGAAATAACACTTGTTTTCTTCAGTTTGTGTAATAGTTCAGTTGAAGAAAGGGGTTTAAAAAGTGCTTCTTAAACTATAATTTTCTTTCCCCATTTTACAAAAATTTGGTGTTTCTGTTGACTTGTTTCAGGAATGCCACCTTTTGGAAAGGAAAGATCCTTTTTTTGTCAAGCAATCAATTAACCCTTTTTTAAAAATGTAATGGAAGGGAAGTTACCTTTACAATGCACAGTGAGCAGTAAGATTTACTAAACATATGGGCAAGAATAGTGTGGTTAATCCCTTCCACATGTGATGATATTAGGAAAGCAGTAACATTATAATTATGCAGTGTTTCCATGTCATCCTTTTCAGACGGTGTAACTTCTTCAATTCCTAAAGGAATTCTTATTTTTAGAGAGGCAGTTATAGAGCTTTTAAAGTCACATTGCTTTAAGACACCACACTTTTGGATCTGGGTCTCAATTCAAATTGGCCCATAAACCTGTAGTTCTCTGAGTAAATGTCACCATAGAGCTGACATTGCAAGACTTGCCTCTCTTAAATTTGTATGTTCACTAGTACTTTGAAAGCCTTTTGTCCTATATAGGTGTTGCAGATTATTTGACACATGCAGCCTCTGAAGATTGGAACCACAATAATGAAATAATTCATTTATTTTTCAGCTTTTGTTGGGTACTGAAGGCCTCCTTTGATCACAGAAGGATCAACCTGTATGGTGGTTATATCCTTATGGTCAGGGACCTGTTAGTCTTTCAAAGCTTATGTGACACCTAGTTTCCTTTCACAGGGTCTCTTAAATCCATTGCACTCTTCTGGGCGTCTGTACATATATTGTAACTTAACCATGACTTTGCAACGCTTCCTGACACTTGAAGTCCTCCAGTTTAATTTTAATTTGTGTATATCAAAATATCCTATTGCTCTAGGTATTTGTAGTTTAATTTAATAGCTTACTGAAGTTTACTACACTTTAAATATGAGATTTTTTAGAAAAGTGTAATCTGATCAGGAGCTCTGAGTAAAGGAATTCAATTAATAATTCTGGAATATACAAGGCACCCCAAATTACTGAAACATTCCTGTTTGTTTGGTTGGTTTGGGTTTTTGTTTGTTTGGTTTTTTTGAGAACTCAATTTTTTTGTCTTACACTTTTCTTGTTTTGCAAACCAAAAAGCTCAAAAAACCTCTCTCCAAGTCTTCCCCTATGTTCTTCATGATTCTTCTGATAAAAATTTTACATGCCTGGTGAAAGTTTGGAGTGTCGTATGTGTTGGTGGTTTCTGGGTTTTAAGCCATTTATTATTTGTTTATTAATCGTTTTATATGTGGGTGGTGATGTGCTTTGGGTTTTTTTTGTTTAGTTGGGATTTTGTGTTGTTTTTAACTGTGTGCTTTCAGACACATTTGGCATATATATGAAAGGAAGAAATTCCATCAACATTTTTTTACTGTTGATTCACATAAAATATGATTGGTATGCAGAAAATATGAGTTCCATTTGCTTAGTGGACTTATTCAAACTGTACATTCAGCCTCACAGAAAGTGATGATCTAGATCTGAGCTAAGAGCAGTTCTTAGAGGCTGTGCTCAGAAATCTAGTAAGGATACAAAGTTCTGTTGAAGTAATTATTAGATTTTTTAACTTAACTTTAGTCTGAAGTATATTTGTATACATAAATTCAGCCAAAACCAATAGAGACAGTAAACCTAGCTCACCCACACTCAAGTTGTTTATAACTGATAAGCTTGATTCCTTGCCCAGTTAGTGTAATTTGGATCTTGCATTTATGAAAGACCTACATGTTAGCCATCAGTTGAAACTGGGCCTAAAATATTTTTTCTAAGCTATTCAGATATCAACTGATATTTTAGAAGCAATACTGCTGGAAAGCAAACTGTTTGCCCTGACCATTACTGTTATAAAACTACCCTTTAGAATTCTGATGTTGCATGTAATCTGTGAGAGAAGGATTAATTCCCTCCTGAAGTTACTACAACTAAGTTTTACTGAGGATGAATGAACATTAAAGTGCTTGCCTTGGATAAGCAAACAAAAGTTAGAAAACTATTCTAAACTACAAGGAGCCAAATATATCTCTTCCTTCTGAATCTTTCCCTCATCTAATTTATGGGGGAGTGTGATGGAACCCTTATCAGGATTTTGGCTGGGACGTAGCAGCCTACACATCTACAGTTCTGGACTGTCCAGAAAATGTACATGCATTGGCCAGTGCTAGAAGGGTGGAACCATTTGTTCTCCTAATGCCTTGATGATTTTAATAATAAACCTTCATTTTGAAAAATTAAATTGACGTTAATAATAGTTGACTTCCAAACGTGGAATACATTAGTTATTTTTTGCTCTGCTGTTAGAGGATCATTTTACTACTGTTTGGTTTAATACAGTTATTCAGATTAACTGAAATTTAGATTGGCCTGTAGACTAATGCAAATGCAGGTGTTCTTACTCAAAATGCAAATGTTTGTGTTTTTGATAACAGATTCCAATTGGTCTATTTTTCAAATAGGTGCAGATAGCTTGCATAAACCATGCCTGTATCCAGTTTATGCTCCTAATTCCATTGTCTCTGAAGAGCTAACATTAATCTGCTCTTTGTTAGAGGCTGGTAAAGGCTGTCAGTTCTTGAAATCAGCATTTCCCTCGACACTTCAAGATTACAGACAGCATGAGATTATATTCTCACAGCCAAGTGAATCGAAATAGCTTTTTGTTCACTTACAAATTTTTTGAGAGATCTGCAATAATATTCTCTGCTAAGAGGCCGTGTGTGTCCCTGACTCTTCATTTTAATTCTGAGAAATATCATTTTTCTACATGGAATCTGACTGAGGTGTTCACTACATTTTTTTCGTTGCTGCAAAACTACCATTTTTGCATCAGCAGTCTCTTCCACAGTTGTGCCAGTTCCAATTCCTTATGACTTGCTGCTTTTCACCACCCTTCATAAAGATAAGGTGGTTCTATGTCTTTGCCATAAATTCCTGTCTGCTTTACACTGCAATCCTTTTTGTTTTCCTTCCTTCATGCTTTGGGCTTCTCTTGAGCTTCCACTGTTTACATCCTGGACATCTTCTTCTCTGTATGAAAATCAGATTTCTTGTGTTCTTTGAAGATTGTTAAAGAGAACTGCAAGGGGGCTTGTCCCTGTAGATAAATATGCTGGGAAAGCAAATAGATTACATAACCTATCTGAACTTGCTGTAGTTTAGCAAACCAGAATTTGAAAGAGCTTTGTGGATAGTCTTGTGTCTTGCCTTGTTGGAATTGTGGTAGTTGAAACCCATAAGGCCACCAAAAGACATTTGCTGTAGTAGCTCTCCTAATTTCACTGTCCAGACACCAGTGCTTAATCCAGACTCTTCCAGCCTCTTCAGCAGAGATTGTTTAAGCTTCATCAGTACTTATTACATACACATAACTCCATATATTTAATATACTTGAGAGAAGTGGTGAACAAATTGGAGTATTCTCAAGGCATCTGTCTGCAAAGTAACAGTGAGTTCCATGTTTGTTCTTGTTTTTATATAAACTATCAGTAGACTCCTAAAATGTTGATTTCCATTTTTTAATAGTTCATTTGTTTTGTTAGCTACATAGATTCATATTTCTGAATATTATTCCTCAAAAATATTGCATATGTAGCAGAAATTCATAGCAAGAATTAATCTTCTGAATGCCTAAAGATTTTTTAATACAAGAAAGCTGAATCATAAAGACACTTTTGTTGTTTCTAGACCTACCTCCTTTATGTTGTTAACCATTACTATTGGAAATAATTACTTTCCCCCTCTTTCCCCTTGAATCCAAATTGCTGATACAGTATACTTTTGTTAATTATACCGTGATTGAAGTATTTTACTGAATCAGTATAATTTTTTTTTTCCCAAAATGTTTATGATCGTTAGCAGTAGGATTCTACGTTAAAAGTAGTCTTTGGTAAAAGATATATAAATGTGCTGCTGGCAAAAGTCTGCTGTCCTTGTCCCATTTAGCAGCAGAATGCCTAAATTGTGGTTGCGTCAGTGCATCGCAAACAGACAAAAAGGAAGGTAGCTTAGTATTTTGCTGTGCGTGAGCAGTTAGAGGGCAAGCTGACACTGTGCACCTTGACCACCTATTATGAAGCTTTTTGCTGCAATGTCAAGTGAAAGCGAGTTAATTGGGTGAAGCTGTAGAGCATGTTAGGGGCATGGTAAAGGGTTGCTATCTGACAGCTGAATGTCAGCAGAAGCTAGTGAAGTGTGGCTGAGAGACAGAGACCTGTCACAAAGTTCATGTGGACTGTAGCACAGTTAGGGAGATGAAATGTGGTTCTGTCTCACTTTCTCCCTCATTGCATTCAAGCACCTTAAGATTTCACACTGTATGTGTCAACCCTTGTTCTCTAAGCTGTTTTCTCCTAACACTTCTGCATTCAAATGATTGGACAGAAGATGCTAATGTTTGGCAAAATGAATGTAAATATACTTTTTTCCTTTTTCTGCTAGAGTGGCAGTATACTTGCAACTCAGATGAAACTTTGAAGGCTTACGTCAGACAGTCACACTGTTTAGGAATTCGGCTGATAGCTGAATACATTTCTCAAGAGAATATGAAGTTTGACACTTTTAACTCGTTGGATAGGGACTGTTTTTCCACTAGCACTGGCAGAAGAAAGGCAGTGGGGGGACTATTTCATAAGCTGGTGCCTTAGCATGATGTTGTGAGTCTTTTAGTCTGTGGTTGTAGTCTCCTTCTCCCCTTCTTGCTAGAAAGAAGTGAAGAGCTGAAAGGGAACAATGAGAGAGAGAGATGCTGATCTGAGACAGTGAGAAGCTGTGGAAAAGCTAACATAGTAGGAAAGCCCGTCTTGGAAGCAAGAGAGGCATCAGTTAAAGATAGCAACAGTCTTACACACTGCTGCAAAACATGGTGTGCTGTCACAATAGTAAGTGTGAAGTGTACCTTTCAGTGTTGTTTGCAGTGTGCAGCACAAAGTAAAGCAGTAATCATTTGAGTTAGCTACTCATATTTAAAATAAATAAAAGTTGCTTGCATTCTTGAGAAGGGGAAAATAATTGTTAGGCAGCATGGGCAAAAAGTACAAATTATTTAGAAATTTGGATTGAAATCAAAACAGACTAATCATTTCACCATAAAAAAAAGAGCACTACATTGTTAGTCTAATATTTTGGTAGTATTAGTGCAGAGCAGAGAATTTGACCTGAAAATGGGAGTCTTCCTTGTGTATTCCAATGAAATATTTGGAACAAAGTCTTACTGTATACGCTGTGTATGGATTTTGGCCCATATATTTAGAAAAGATCAAAATTAGCAATGCAAAACCAAGTTACTTGTCTTTAAGCCCACAAAACATTGAAGATAAGGTGTTGAACTGGTGTCATAATCAATCCAATCCTGAGTGTTCCTCAAACATACTATGTTTAAATGTGTGAATAAAACAGGATTTTCTTTTAGAAAAACAAATGCAATATATAATGAAACATTTTTCTTAATTGAGCTTCTGTACAGTGATTTCACTGAATGCACTAAATGCTGTAGCATTAGAAAAGTAAGGAAAAAATTATAATAGTTGTCATTTCCAGATATTTCAGACTCATGTCTAAGAACTCCTGAAAGTGGAAGGGCAAATTCTTGATAATGAAAAAAGCCATTAGTATTTTTGGCTAGCAGCACCCAAAGTGTGTTGTATGTCTACCTTTCTGACTTAATATGTAATGAGTTGGCAGCCCATTGAATTATTCTCTGATAGCAAATTGTTTGCAGAATCCAGGCAGGAATGCTGGCAATTAAAATTTATACTGAATGTTACTGTTTTCCTACATTGTGTCAGAGCACCAATTTAATCCTACTGCCTCAGCATACAGAATTGTAAAATCACTGACTTGGGAAGCAAACTTTCCAGTTTCAGCCAGCATACATTCCCGCTTTGAAAAAAATTTATAAGTAGCACTGTATTTCACTGGTATCCACAAGTAGTAGTTTCCATTTTAAGCACCAGTTTCTAGCATTTTATTGACTTATTTCACTGAGAGTAAGAAATGACTCTTGGAGTTACTTTTAACAGCAGAAAAAAGAAAAGCAACACACTGAAAGTCCATTCGCATTGTCTGGCAAAAAGCAACTTAGTTTTGAAAACAGCAGTCTGAGTAGGAGGTTTTGAATGATCTGACAAATGTGCATCTTCCTCTGTAGAGAAATAGGCTTTCCACATAAGTGCTGCAAAATGGTTATTGAAGACAGTGGTTCCTTCTTCAGCATTTACAGGAATTGCTGCAGTGAAATGATGCAAGCTGCAAGGATAGCCCAGGTGGGAGAAGCTGAAAAGAGTATTATTGGCCATTTGATTTGCTATCTACCAGTATTACTGTGTATTTATGTGTTCCAGAGTTAGGGTGGGAGAACTGGGTATCAGAAATCAATTGTGGAGAAATACATTGACTGTTTCTCACTTGCCCCCCCCCCCTTCTCTGTATCTGTGCTTAACTTACACTTCTTCCTACTCTTGAGGCATTGTGCTACAGCCTTTCCAGAGATTTTAGGGGTTGCTAGAATTCTGAAGAGCTTGCTCCTCCTTCTGCACTTGTCTTTGCTTCAGACATCCTCACACACCTGTGTCCTGTAATCTTGTGATTTCCAGATCATGTTTTGGCCTTGCAGCTCAAAAATTCTTTAATTTGCCTGTGGATAAAACAGTAATTTTGTTACTGCATCTACATCATCATACAGGAAACCCCCATAATGTATATTCACTATTATTCTTTATGCCCTTTTATTTTGTCTTTTATTTGGTCATTTTCTCTTCTGATTCTAAGCAGTTTCATGGCTTTCTTACCTCAGCTGAAGCCAAGTGTTATTGCTTCCATAACCCAAAAGCCTTAGAGCACAAAATCTCATCACTGTTTATTATTCTGATTCATTAATAGTATAGCATGCTACATGTCACAAGAAAGCAGAGGACAAGGTTATGCTACTGTGTTTTGAAATTGAATATTTGAAAGAAGTTTGAAACATACAAATAGTTGAGGGCATTTGAAAAGTTGGAGTGTAGTATTGTAGCTGAAACTGTTCTGACGGATTTGTATCTTCAACTCTGACTACACTTTTACTACAATTGAAGAGTATACTTTTAACAGTTTATTTCTTTATGGAATTATCCATTTGCACCACTGTCATAACGTGTGCATAGTCTTCTAATTTTAAGTGTCCAACTGCATATTACTCCACATGTTTGGATATACAAAAGCAAAATGGGCATCTTTGATCACAACATTATGCTTTTGAGTAGTTGACATTGCAATAAAACATATATAAGGATATAATAAATGGTGGTATTGAAATATTTCCTCACAATATCATCATAGTAAAGCAATCCACTATAAATAAGCTTTAAATATGGTAAAACAGCTCAGGTATCATGAGACAACCTTTAAGCTAGATTCTAAATGTGATTGTAGTTGATCACAGAGAAACTGTACAGAAGAATTGTTGTAGATATCTTTTCCACGTGTAATAATAAGAAATTGCTTGAGTTAACTGTGTTTTAGAAAGCAATTATTCCATAATGTAGACTAACTTTTCATGTTTTGGTCTTTGGAAAATCATGTTTTATAAAGTTAGGCTATCAAACTTTGAAAAATGCATGTAGGACATTGCTAATTCCTATATTACATAAATATTTTGAAAGCTTATATTTGCTAGATATATGTGTCCTAAATATCTATATCGTCACCTGGTGAAGTGTTACAGTTCAGATGAAATCATGTACAGCTTACGGGGTAGACAAAAGTGCTGTGCTAAAGATTTACCTGAACGGACACCTTATTTAAGATACATAATTCCTCTTTCAAAAATTACCTAAATGCATATTTTTATGATGGATTATCATCAGAGCTCTGGCATAGTCATTTGAGTTTGTCAGTTTAATACATGTTTTAGAGAGGTGTCTAAATACAATAACATTGAAAGAGGTCTGTTGGGGAATTTATAACTGCCTTTAAAATTCCTGTGTGAAGATATGTGTTCAAACAATGAGTCTTATAACAGTTCTGAGTATTTTTTCTTCTAACCTATAGAATCCTATTTTCTTATTCATCATGAGGGTATATAATGAGATTGGATCAAAACAATTCTTAAAAGAACCAGCCAGGATTTTTTTTTTTTTTTTTTACTATTAGATCTGATTTCCCTTCTGTTAAATGACTGGTATTGTGTTCTTTGTAAGAAGTACAGCATAGGATCTGGATAACTAAACCAGAGGGGTTTTTTTTCCCCAACAGTGAAGCTTTTACTGTAACATAGTCTATTGACTTGCTGCCAATCAGTAAGTTTCATACATTTTTTTTTGCAACTCTCAAAGGAAATCTGATTTCTTATCTCTTTACTGGGATTTTGATGCCGTGTTCTTCAAGAAAAACCTCTCACAACAGCTTGCAAAAGAGTAATATGAGAGTGTAATCATAACATATATTTTTTACTCTTTGTGATATGCTGTTTAATTGAGGTGTTGAAAGCAGTACAAACCAGTATCTTTAAATTTGTCTTCGATATTTGTTATCCAGAATGGAACCTGTTTCACTTATATCTTACTGATTTCATTTTTTACATGCAGAAATGTTTTTAGAACATCACAAGTCATTTGCATATTTTAATATTTTAATAACTTTTTAAATGAATTATTCTTATTTTTGAGATAATTTTTTCCGTGTGGTCATTTGATTGAAGTGTGCAAATAACAGACTGTTAATTGGCATAATAGCCTTCACAGAGACCTCATTTCACCTTCACTGGTACAAATGCAGTAAATCTCATTTGTGCAGTGGGTTTTTAGTGGTTCTCACTCTGCACAGAGTCAAGCCCAGAAGGACTGAATAGCTAGATGTTACAGGTCTTACTTGTTTGTTCTGCTGATTATCTCATCATCGTCATCACCTCTGTAATTTAGAAAAATTCAAGGCACTACCTCATTTTAACTACTTACTTGAAACAGTCACCTAAATTTGCTACTGTATAGTTCTTAATTAAGGTCTAGTTGTTTACAGTAGCTGCAATATAGCTTGTGGTGAATCAGGAAATCAAAAGAGTCCATATCAAAGGGAACTGTTGAAGTAGATGTTAGTGGGAACAATTGATTTTTCTCCAGCAATAGTAACAGAGGAATAAGGAATCTCTCGTGAATGTGTCTTTATATGTATGATTGAGACTGGATTTATTGAAATATGTATATACACACACCCTTCAGCCCCTCTCTGGATATCTGAGTATGTGGATTGGAATCTGTGTATAAATGTGTTTCTGACTCCATGTGTATGTGTATAGATGCATGTATATACTCTTCCTTAAATGCTGAAGCGAGAGTGTTTTAAACCTCAAATATACTGTAACAGTTATTCAGTATGTTAACATTTTCCCCCCATAATTATAGTTTGTGATGTTTTCACATGTTTTATGACCTGATGAAATGATTGTTATTTTCACAGCTATATAGTGCATTGGTAAAGGGCAGAAGAGTAATATGGCATTAGGTTTTCTAAAGTTTGATTAAAGGAATAGCCAATCTCTTCTTTAGCTTTTTTTTTTTTTAATTATTAATGCTGATATACTCATCCATAATCTTTCAAAGTAGGATGCCTGATATTTTGGTGCTGGAAGCTCTTTAATGTTGAATTTTAACTAGTCTAACCTTTATATCTGTTTAACCGAATGTTGAGACTCATTGAAATATGAATCATGTTCCCATCAACATGCATTCAGTATATATCTTCCGGCCATCTTCTAACAGGATAACATTTGACGAGCACTAAGTGTTTGATTTCACTTGATGACAAAATATATTTAAAAGTAAGTGAATACCTTCTGTGGTTAGAATGGTATGTTTTCTAATAACGGTGACAGGGAGACTGTAGATTAAGTTTGTTTATTTAATTAAAAATACCACCTGGAAATTATAATGAAGAAGGGTAAAAGTTCTCTGTACGCTATTGTTTTCTAACACTTACTAGTACAGAATACTTGAGATAATGTTCTTTGTTTCTTTTTATTAAGGATGACTATAGGTAGTATATTTTTAATGTGCTTAAAACAAGAAGCAAACATTTGCATATACTTCATATACCTACCTTGTGAAAGATATTTAACAGTAAATGTAGATTCTCTTTTGTTTTGTTTTTTATTCTTCATTTTTCATTCCAGGAAACAAGAGGAAGTTCAAACCTCAATGTGCATCTAAGCAAGAAATTCAACCTGCCCAGAGTTCTGTCCCAGATTTTTTGGCATTGCAAGCTGAACCTGACACAACCTACAGTGTTACACAAAACAGAGACAGTTCTCTGTCTTAAATCTGTTTCTTAAGCCTGGATGCCACATCCAATCCCAGAAGAACAATGGAAAATGGATTTTCAGATTCTTCGTATCAATAATCTTTTAAAAGGGAAAAATTGTGTTAATGTAAAATGATGCAAGTAAAATGTAATTTTGTTGCTACCTTTGAATTGCAGTTCAGTGTATGTACTTTTTATATAAATTTTATGTTTTTATGAAAATGTGCATTTGTATGTTCACATTGCTGCGCTTCTCATTGTTTGCATACTGGAACAGTTATTTTTTTAAACTTTTATTTGTTGTGGTTGTTCATTTTTAATGTAGTATATTTTTAAATGTTAAAGAATGACACATTTTGGATAATTTTCCTCAGTCTTAAAAAAAAAATCAATAAGCCATTTTAGTCTCTATCTATCAAAGTTGTTTCATACTTGTCTATTTTAAAGCAGGACTGCAATACTTTAATAGGATTGAGAGAGCTATTTGAAATGTATGCCAATGATTCCTGTCATTTCATGGCAGCCCTGCCATGGTTCACTGAGCCCCCTCTTTTCTCTTGTCAGCTCAACTGAAGACAAGCATTTAGTTGCAAACTTTAAGCAGGTTGTGCAAAACAGAAATGATGTGACTGCTTCTCTTCCTGCACAATAATGTCACTGCTGGTCAATGTGAGAAGGTCAGGTTGCTCCTTGTAAAGCTACATGATACTACTTGCCTATTTGAACAAGTTAAGTTAACCACTGAATCTGGTCCCTGCAGGCACTGAAAACTCACTCTTTTATCAAGTCTGCATTTCATAAGAAAGAAGAACAATTGTGGAGGGAGGATTTCTGATGATATGTTTATATACTTTATAAGGACAGTTCCCAAAACAGTGTTGCAGGTAATATATTTAGTTTAAACTGAAAGACTGTAAAGTAATGGCTGTTTTGACCTTCAAATAGTCTTCTTTTTTGTTGTTGTTGGTAGGACCCAAGAGTGACGCCCATCTTTGATGCTGACAGAATTTAAAACAAGGCCATTGCCCTGCATTTTCTGCCTTGTAGCACACAAAAGTAAAATTGTATGTCAGGCCGAGATGTCGGGGAGCTGACAAGATGCCCCAGTGACATTTCAGCTGGAAAGAGCAAGTGTCTTGCAACCAAGTGGTCAAATATCAAATAATAGGTCAAGCAGGAAAGGAGCTGAGTTCTAACCACAAAGAGGTTTCTGGTAACTTACTTGACAAGCTTTTGGATGCTTTGTGGCTTGACAAAGTGATGTTCTGTTGGGTATCACTAGACAGACTGTTCTTTATCGCCTTCAGAAGATCAGACATTGACATTGATTAAACTCTTTAACCCTTAAAGGTTAAATCCTACCAGTTTCATCATTGTGAATGAAGAACAAAAGAAATTTTTTAATATACTATTTGTTTTCATATTAATCACAGAACTCCCTAGTGCTATTAACTTTTGATGTGCTATGTAGTTTTTGACAAAAAGATTGAATGCAAAATCTATATAATAGATTGTTTCTCATTATGGGCCAGTGATACATTAGAAAAATAATATTATGCATTATGGAACTTGTATTTTCTTCTAATATGTCAAATGTAGGGTTTTGTTTTAAAGCCTCAGGACTACTGTTGAAATTCTGTTTTGGATAGAAAACAATATTTACATAAATGATATACCACTTAAAATGAACAGATCTTCCAACTACCCTTGTTTTCAGGTACCCTAGAATCATAGAATATCGTGAGTTGGAAGGGACCTACTAGGATCACCAAGTCAAACTCCTGGCTTTGTACAGGACAACCCCAAGAGTCACACCATGTGCCTGAGAGTATCATCCAAACACTTCTTGAGCTCTGTCAGGCTTGGTGCTGTGACCACGTCCCTGGGGAGCCTGTGCTAGTGCTCAACCACCCTGACACAACTTCAGGCCATTCCCTCAGGTCCTGTCACTGGTCACCACAGAGATCAGTGCCTGCCCCTCCTCTTCCCCTCACAAGGAACTTGTAACTGCAGTGGGGTCTCCCCTCAGTCTTCTCTTCTCCAGGCTGAACAAACCAAGCCACTCCTAGTATGGCTTCAAATTTACAAGAGAAGAACTATAATTGAAGGTAGCTTCGAGTTTGCAGGTATTCTCTTACTCTGCAAGTCCACTGCTCACAGCCATGATGTGCATGAGTGTGTGTATATTAATGCAGAGTCATGCAATACCAGATATTAAATCCCGCAGAACTCTTAAATGTGAGAGTTGGCTAATAAAGGAATAACATTACTTTTCTTTATGGTGGTTTATTTAGTTTTCAAAACTGAAAAAAGAGTTTTCATTTCTCTCCAAATGTCTTGGCTCTGCTCTTTCCTTACAGTGACTGTTCTTAAAGGCATCATAGCTACTCTATTGTGCTCTTCCAAATATAATGTCAAAGATCTGCTATACTTGTACAAAGCATGAAAGAACATATTTTGCTCAATATTTTTCTCTCTACTATGTACAGAAGCAAGCATGCACTTTTTAAAGTATATTTTCATGTTGCTCTATAATAGTTTGAGAAAGTGCCTATTTTTTGCTAAGTGGCCTCAAACTATTGAAGATTTGCAGCATATTTGGCCCTTTCCTATTATGGCAAATGTATGTTACATTGTGCATATAGGGACAGAAGCAGAATTTCTTTCTGAAATTGTTTTTCTTTCTGAAACCAATATCTTATTGAGAATAGGACTGTCTCCTCCATTTACTCCAGTTACAGCTCCAAGCATGGGTTTGTGTGATTTCACAGGGACCATAGCAATGGCATATAGGAATTATCTAGTGAGCTATCATTTCTCACAAGAACTAGCATGTAAGTTTGCATTGAAAGAACACCTACCTCATTCACTCTGTTTAAGTACTGGCCAACTGTGAATTACAAACTGTTTTTCTTAAAACTATACACTTCAAAGGGACTTTGAAATACCTTTTGTTTGGCTGTCAGATGTCCCCTTCATAAAGAAAAGCTCCTCTTCTATTGTGAAGAAGCTGTAGAGTAGTAAATTGGATTATCATTAGTGAAATATTAATACTGATACTAATAATCCATCTAATAATTTGAAATGTGTGTTAAATTCCAAATGAATAGAAGATCCCCTGTTGGTAGTTTACAGGTGTAGTTTGTAGTTTACCAAGACATAGCTTTTCATATCTTTTGGGGGACACAATAAAAATCATGTTTGTTTAGAATGTGGCAACACAGTTCAGTAACAGTAGCTGTCAAAAGAGCATCCTGACTGTTTTATACTATCTGCTCTCTCTGCCTTGCTTTGAAAATTGCAGAGCTTGAGACCTTGATCCGTACTTTCAAAACTTTTCATTGTTTGGGCCTCAGATTTCAAGAGGACTACTTCCACTGCTCCATGAGAACAACAAGTTTCCTTAAAAGAAAACTTATGTTTGGTGGGGCTAAAATATTCTCCATATTTTTTGAATGTGGTACAACAAATGATTGATCACAGATCTGCCTTCTGGTCAGTCTCATAATTCATGTTAATTTATTTATCCATGAAGAAATTAATCTCTGGGTCCCATTGTCTGGACCATTAATAATGTTGCTAATCCATATTGGGCCATTATTGACCTGTGGGGATACCACTAGTGACTGGCCTCCAGGTGGACTTTGTGCCAGTGTTAACAACTCTTTGAGTTCATCAGTTCAGACGGTTCTGAAACTGACTTACTGTCCATGTATCTAGTCCATATTTCCTTACTCAACTAGTGGGCCAATTTGTTGTGTAAGGTCTCGCCAAGTTCCCAAACACTGCTGAAGCCCTGGATTAAGTGAAATGCAGTATTTTATATAACATCTTGGTCAATGAGGTCAGTTTGATCATTTGATTGCTTACAAGAGATCTGATCATACCACTGTCATTCTATACTTGAAAGGTTTTCCAGTGCTTTAAATTTTAGATAAATCTGCAGGTTCAGTGGTATACTTTAGCTCCTAAAAATATTTAAACTCCCTTCTGAAATACAAAATTACTTTAGTGGCATCTCTCTCCTGATGTTTTTTTATTGTTCTTTGATTATTCTCCAGTAAATGAAACCCAAAAAGCCCTAGGCAACTTCACGGTTGGATCAAATCTTTATGTGAAGAGCACTTCTCTTCCATTGCTGGTGATGAACACCAAGCTTACTCATCATTTATCTCTCCATCCTGTTGTTGGTTGGTCTTGAAATCTGAACTAACAAAATAAATTTATTAGGACGTTCTTTCCTATCTTTTCATCTTGCCCTGTATGAAATTACTAGATTTTGTCTAACTTGTCCTCACTTTTGTCTTCATAATCTGATTGGTTTTGGACAATCATTTGCATCATACTCTCCATGTAGCCCAAAAATGTACCTCAATATTTATTTGGAACAAGTTTAAGTGTCTTCTTTACCCTTTGCTGAATATGCACCTAAACCAGTAGAATCTACAGTGATTTTTACATAAATTATTTAACAGTGTTTAAACATTGTACATAATGGTATAATTACATTCTCTGATAGGTTCTTTGACTACTCTGACTTCAGTTTTACAGATGTAGACTTGACTTTCAATTAGGTCTCTGCAAATTGTCCTTCAGTATGACTGGGAGATGGAAGGTGACATGCTCTTTGTCATGCTAACATGGATCTGATTGATGTCATGGGGAGCATCATGTAGGAATTTTGGGCAATTTATATAATTTTATGTAGTGCAATTCAGTGCTTTACAAACCAGTCATTCAGCAATGCATATGAAACTGAATTCTTGTCTGCCATTTATGGTGTCCAGTGACTGATGAATAAAATTGAACAAGGACAAAGAAAAATATGAGGAAGTGTCTGAAAACTAAATTGTTTCCAAGAAATGCTCAGCAGGAGTAGGGAGATCCACTGAATAATTTTTCTTCCCTTCTTTATTTACTACCTCTACTTTACCATACTTCCTGTCTTTTTATAAGCTAGTAGTACTAATAATAGTTCCTGATATTAAATTGACTTCTCATGGCTCTACTGTGCCTGATTAAGCTTCATAAGTTGTTAGATTTTGTTTTTACTGATTTCACATAAGTTATTAATTAAGAAATGAAGAGTTGGATTTACTTTAAGCACAAGTGTTTTGACCGTTATTGTGCCAGTATCCTGTCTTGATGAAGAAATTTTTTAATCTCTCACTGCATAATGGTAACAGGGAGAGTATTCAAAATGAAAACAGTGCTAATTACATTTAATAAATTACATTTTTTTGTGTGTGATACACAGCTAACCCATAAAGCAACCCAAATAACTGCTGACTTACAGATGCCTGAATGGTTTAGTTCACACTAGTGGTGTGGTCCTAAAACTCCTGGCAACAGACATCATAGACTCTGTACTTGTGAGCAGTACAGTTTATGACATACACCTTTTACGCTTTCCAGGGAAAATACTGTTAGGTGTAGGAATCTGGCACTTGTGCATAGCAATGCCATTCTAAATGGTGGTGACTTTTATATGAATCAGGCAAGAGTTTCAGTAACTTTCAGTGTATGCTATGTTGATTGTCATCATGACTTCATACATGAAGTCCTCCTAATGTGTGGGGTTCTGCTGACACACATGGGAAGAAACCCAAAGCTACACTCTATCCTGTGACATTCATACAGCATTTGAGATTTTTGCTGAATGAAAAACTTTTAAAAATAAATTCTAAACCTCAGTTCACAAGGTAGTTATAAAAAAGGAAGGGAATTGTGATGTTAAATGTTAAATAATTTCCTACCTTTATGCCATATGAAGGTTAATAAAATTTCTTCCCATAAACAATGGAATGAGAGGATTCTTAGTTGCAATATGTTTGCAGGAGGAGATAAATCCTGGTTGCAGGCTTCATTCTCAATTGGCTTACTGATACAAATTTATGTCAGACATTTGGGGTGGGAAGCTGTATATATTAAAGCACTGACCTTAACGAGAGTCATGCAGCTAAAATCCTGCACTGTTCTTTTAAAATGTCAGGGGTTAATGTTATTTAAATGCAGTATTTGGTGGTTTAATTGAGTCATGCTTCGTTGTCTTTTACTGCACATTAATGCCAATAAGACACTGACTGTTGACAGAAAGTTCTCTTCAGCAAAGTATACACTGACATATTGTGCTGCTATAGAAAAAACAGTGTGCAAGACATAGTAGTCATACTCTGATGGAGTAAGAATCTACTGTCTAAATGGTGGCAACATTCATTATACAGTGACAGGAAACATGAACTAGGCTTGGTTTTGTTGTATGTTTTCAGGCTGCCACTTGAGAGAACTGATTAGACTTAATTGTTGGGTCTTTAGATAAATAAATTAATCTCAAGATTTTTTTGTTGGGTGTGTCACACAAGTAAGTAAACATATCTTGAAAAATACAAAGCCAAATCCAGAAGACAGATTTATTATAGAAGTGCCTTCTGATAGGTTTCGTAGTCTGGCCTTAAGACACACCAATGGCTTTTCATCTTGTCCTTGTCTAAGTTTGGAAACTTAATGTTTCAAGTTTCTTCAAGTTTCTCTGAATACTTCTCAGTGTTAAGTCTCCATGCCAGCCTAAAACTCCCCAGAGGAAATAGACGCTACCTTGGCAAGTGAGATGTAGAAAACAGTGTAAATTGTGGATTCAAAAGCTTTCAAAGAGAAGGAATACAACCAACACTAGTGAACTTACAAAAGCTTGTGTGAACCATGGGTGGGATATATTTTGTGTTGTGCTTTTGCACAGTAGAATAACTATTCCAAAGTAACTGCCCTCATATGGACAGCAGTTCTATAGTTTCTTATTTTGGCTGGAGTAGTCTGCGTGCTGTTTGTCTAGTCTCATTGGACTTTGTTATGCTTTTGGATTTTGAGCTTTCCAGGATTTTTCTCATGACTACAGAGTGGTTTCTGGAAGTCGTTAGAATTCTGTTTCTTGGAAATGAGTTTGCAAATGCTTATGAATTATGACTTTTTAATTTTTTTTCTAGCCATTGTAATTTTTGAAGTTAAAGTCAGCCAGCCTGGTTGTAGCCTGCAACTGCAAATGGACCTAGCTTGTGTGAAACTTTTGATGCATTTTGTGAACTTCCTTGTCCTCATACTATCTTAGTGGGTGGTGTTCAGGCATCACACTTGGGCTTCTAAGGGAGTAGGTAAGTGCTTGAATCTTGTGTGAGCAACAAATCACTAAGAGTGATTTAGTGGAAAGTCATAATAAATCGGAGTTATTTAGAAGCAGCATTTAAGCCCATTTAAGGACCTGGCTTTAAGTAAATATATTTAGCTTTCTTCCAGTGTCTAAGATATGATGAAAGTGTTTGGAACCAAATTAGCTACTTCACAGTAGGCATGGCTGATGACATTTGCAGATCTATGTCTTCTTCCAAGATCTGCACTGAGTCTGTTGTATCCTGTGGAGAGCTGTACAGTTCAGCAGGCAGCGCCTATAGGGCTCTGACCTGTGGAAACTCAGTGCTCTCTACTACTGGCTCAGGGGCAAAAAACAGATCCTTCTAGCTTCCAGATACTCACAACTATGCTGCAAAGAGCACTGAGCAATACAGAGGTGTGAAGCCATAAGGAGACTTGCAGGAACCTGCTGTGGCTCAGTGTCTAATTGTCCATGCAATGCATCCATATGTGAACATATGAGTTGAGTGTGGGCTTTTTGAACATGTTAATGCTCTATTTTTTAGTGTAGTTTTTGGCAGTCTGTGGTGTATGTGCTGTTGCTCATACTGTGCACATTGTGCTGAACGCCTTATTTTTCCCAGAAACACTCGTAGCAGTCAGGTAGAACCAGCTGTCGCTGGGTGAACACTTGAGCCTCTGTTAAAGCATAGTGTGTTAAATTATTAGCAAGAGAGAAGAGGAATCCAATTATTAGCAGTAAAGTGTGAAGAATTTATTGTTTAGCATTGTAAATAACCCTCTTTTTAAAGGGGTGAGACAAATATCATAATTTGAAGCTAACTACAAAGCAGTGCTAGTCATTTGGTCAAAAAGAAAGAAGAAAGACATGTAAAGCTGAGCAGTTAGAAAAATTGTCTTAATATTTTCCTTATGGGCACCCTAATTTAGGAAAATAATCTATAACAGAAGAATAGCTAGAAGCAGCTTTTATTGTGAAGAACGAGAAAGAAAAGAAGACTTGTGAATCTCTGAATAAGTTCAGAGTACATCAGGTAACATGTAGCCTTAGTGGCAAAAGACTCTGATTATTTCTTAATAAGGGGCTTGTGCGATTTTATCAATAAATTAGGATTTGGACACCAAATGCTGACTGTGGCTCCCTATAAGAAAAAGGGAAAAAAACAAACCTTTATATTTCATGTCAACAGCTACATGTAAAACCAAAATCAATCAACAAACAAAAAAAAACCAAACAACAAAAAAAATACCCAACCAGACAAAAAATAATAAAAAAATCCCATCTTATCCTTCGAGATGGAATCCCTTGGATTGTAAATTCTCATTAAGACAAAAATTCTATCCATTTTGTTCCAGTACTTTTAAAAAAATGTTTTAATTCTCAGATAAAAATGTTAATCTGTCTGCAAAGTCTCTTCATTTTTATTGCTACTGTATTAATGTCCTGCAACCTGTGAAGGTATCTTAATTTACTGAAAATGCAAATTTTCTTCAGTGTGAAACACCTGTACAGCTGTAACTACATCAAAAGTCTGTGTTAAATATTTGTGGAATACTTGATTGTGTTGCGCTTCTGTAACTGTATGACTGGCTAAGCATTGCATAGGGAAAGATAGGGAAATCAATAAATGTTACTACTGGGATATTTGATTTGCTTGAATTTCAAACAAATTGCTTAAAGCCTGGCAAAAAAACACCCTGACTGAACTGACTCTGTACTAATAGTAAGTTTAAAGGAACTGATAAATAGGAGCCATTTTATGAATGGCTCAGACTTGTTTTCCTGTAAACTAAACTTAGAAGCTGCTGCTTTTCTACATAAATAAAGTTAGATACCTTTGTTATTGGATCTCGTGTCCATTTTCTTTTGGGGAGAAATTTGCCCTGTAATCACAAGTTCTGACCAGACTACAAAAGGACAAAGAATCACAAGCCATATAATGCCATTCTCTGAAGGGAAAAGTAGGTTCCTTCCCCTATAAGAAGCAGGTAGTTTTACAGTGGGTTGAACAGAACAATATAATTCTTCCTATTTCAGCAAAAAATGTTTCTGTCTCACGTACACACACAGCTTGACTTTCTAAAGGGTACGGATTAAACAGCTGGGGTTATTTGAAAAGTGTCTGAAGTTCTCTTCCTAGCCATAAAGAATTGCACTATAAAGATTTATAATTCGATAGGGAGGAGTTTCCTCTTTTCTGCTGCGACACAAAAAGACTTGGTTTCTTTTAATAACTGAAATGGTTTCTACCTCTGTCTGAGTCTACAAGAACCTCTTGGAAAGTTCACAGGGGAGTTACAGTTCACCATGTAAGCTAGTCAAATGCAAACTTATTTCTTTGAGCAGCCACTAGTCATCTTCTCCATTAAATGGGTTGTCTAATGCATATCCAATTTAGATACTGTATTTTTTATAGACAAGCCTGAGGATCTCAGGAAGATATAAATCTTAGGGACAGGACAATGAAGTGTAAAGAGCTACTTAGGTTGACTTCAGACTGGAATCTGGACTGTAGTCCTAAAAATGTTGTGATAGAAATTTCTGAGTGGCTTCCGCAAGCTTTTTTTTTTTTTGATCCAATTTCCAATTATTCATTTCCTGCATGTCTGCTTTGTTCCTTCTGTTCTGTATGTATATGTATCTTTATTTTCACAATCAAAACTCTTAAAGAATTAAGGAGTGCTCTGAGAATGAATGAAGAAATGGCTGAGAGCATTGTCCAAACACTTCTTGAACTCTGTCAGGCTTGGTGCTGTGACCACTTCCCTGGGGAGTCTGTTCCGGTGCCCAACCACCCTCTGGGTGAAGAACCTTTCTCTAATATCCAATCTAAACCTTCCCTGACACAACTTCAGGCCATTCCCTCGGGTCCTGTCACTGGTCATCACAGGGAAGAGGTCAGTGTCTGTTCCTCCTCTGCCCCTCAAAAGGAAGTTGTAACTGCAATGAGGTCTCCCCTCAGTCTCCTCCAGGATGAACACGCCAAGTGCCCTCAGCCACTCCTCACACGGCTTCCCCTCAAGGCCCTTCACCATCTTTGTTGCCCTCCTTTGGACACTTTCTAAGAGCTTAATATCTTTCCTATATTGCAGTGCCCAAAAC
>VWZF01002697.1:11251-24560 GCA_013396755.1 Sclerurus mexicanus
CTTCACCTAGCTCCACAGGAAAGAATTCCTGCATACTGAGGTAGGGAAATAAAAATCCTCCCAAGGGGTTTTGGGAAGAAGAAGGGTGATTCAGGGAAAAAAGACAGGGAATCCATGTTACAATACAGAGAAAACTTCTACTGTTAAGTACACTCCCACAGAAACACTAGCTTTTGAGTGGCTAAACCATCAAATAATATTGGCTCCAGTTTGAAAGTGAGGCCTGATTTTTTTTTTTTTGTCTCATTTGAAGTGGCACTGTTTACAAAAACCGCAGATTAACTTGCATCCCATGCAGAATCCTGGAGAGGCTGGGAGGGAGGACCGCACAGAGTCACAGAACACCCAAAAAGAAAAGAAAAAAGAAAAAGAAGCAGGGAAAGAAGCCTTAAAAGGGGGAGGAGCTAGCAAAGATCAAGCCTCATGAAAAGGTGACAGTCTGTCCCTAAAAGAAAGTCTAAACACCAAAATATGGAAAAGAGGAAAAAGAGAAGAGACTAAGGCTATGGAGAGGCATGTTCTTGTTGTGAACCTTCTGTGCCTCAGGCAGTGCTTGACAACTCAGTTCCTTCTACCAGTGTGGAACAAAACCTTGTGCAGAAAGTATATAGTACTTAATCTGAGGGTCTGCCTGAGATCTGGCTTTCCTTGATGCCCTAACGGAATTGCAAAACTTTTCCAATAATGAACTGTTGAAGGCAGAGCCCAAAGAGGTCAGACACAATAGCCTCTATACATTTACCATCTCCTGTGCAAAGGTACAAACCAAAATTGTCTTCTGAAATTATCTAGCATTCAGAAAGAATCAGATTAGCAATGTTACAAATAAAGAATCTGAAACAGTGATAATCTGCCCAGAAGTTTCTTCTACCTGAGAAGATGCACTACTGGTATTGCACCTAATTTCTCAAATACCAAGGGAACCAACCACTCCAGATGTCTTCTGTTTACTCACTGAGAATGTTCAACCACCCAGATAAACAGAAGAACTTTTTGTTCTTTCTCTCTTCATTATTTTCACTAGCCATGCAAGTTAGCAAAGTAGAAATTGATGCATTGGCACACAGAATTTTCCATGCTGTAGAAAACTGTTTATTTAGGAAACACACTAAATTCTTTCTCACAAGTCACTAAATGCTCTCTGAATGGCAATTCTCATCAGAGTCTGAGCAACTGATGTGAAAATGGTTAGTACTTTAGTCTCCTACCCCATGAGCCATCTTAGTATTCTGTCTTTTTGAATATACATAGCAATTACAGATTTTTTAGATTTCACCTTCCCTGGAAAACTCAAAGCACACTCAGAATGATAAATGAATATGGACTTACAGTCCATTTGTGGTCCCATATAAGTCAATGATCCGATTGATTACAAACCAGAACAGAATTTCTTCACACTGACATCTAAAGAATATATAAAATTCTTGATTTATTCAGACTCTTACTAACCTTTTATGTAGCAAAGTATTTCTGTGGAGTATTGCAGAAGGATATAGGAATGGAATTAAACAAGTATTTTGAAAACACGTTTTTAAAAAAGGTGATGTATTAGAATCATGATCATTTTCCTTTTAAAAACCAATGAAATATTCATGGAAAGGTCTGACACAGTTTTGAGCGTATCAAAAGAAACTAAACTCCCATCAGGCTTCAGGCACAGCTTTTCATTCTTACCATCCATTCCTTCCATCCCTGTCCCCAAAGCAATAAAAATTATGTGGGTTTTCTTTTTTTTACACTGGCAGCATACCTCTGGTGTAACTTTAATGGTTCTGGACAATATTGGAAGAGTTTGCACTTTCCCTTCTCTTTTTATTTAAATTACAAATATTTGACAAACTGCTTCTATCCTGGAGGATTTCAAATCCCCTCAGATTTAAAACACAGTTCAAATTTAGAAAGCTGCTAACAAAGGAAAAAGTTGAACATTTGCAATTAAACATGTTTTTATTGTTCTTTCATTGTTCCTTTCTTATACTAAGGGTGTTTATATCAAAAGAGAATCTTAATTCCCTTGTCCTTGTTTATTTTTTAATTAGGTCAGTCTTCCCTTTCATATACTGTTCACCAGCTCAACCTCTAATGGCAGTGTCAGTTAGCAATCAGCTTCTAGGAAAGAATATAATAATTTAGTCATCTTCTAAGTAATGAAAAAAATACACCAAGATGTACAAAAAAATCCAAGCTTTTTAATTATCACTCAATTTTTTTAATTATCTAAAATGGTGAGATTCCCAAGTACCCAAATTAGGAGCTGGTTTTCCTTAGATCATTAGTAGAAAGAGGAAGTTCTTGTAGTGGTAGGTCAGTACCTGAGACCTACTATCTACAGAAGCTGATATAAAAAATCAGGCAAAATAAAGGTGTAGTGTTGCTCCCAAAAAAGGGAAGCTCCCAAAAAGATGTGTTCTACCTGCCAGGGTTAGTAAATGCCTCCGGAGAACACAATTATAACTATTAACTTGCTATTTCTGGTGGTTTTGATTGTTCCTGCTCAGATACAGGATGTGTTTTGCTGTCACCTTCACTGAGTCATCTCCAGAAAAGTGCCAAATGCTGCCACATCTTTGAAGAAAAGTCAAATGTGCACAATAGGTATAAAAGTTAAGGGGAAATTGTTCAACAAAGCATAGAATAATACAATCATGAAAGGAAAACTTAAATATCATCTAGTTACAATCCCCCTGTCATAGGCAGAGACACCTTCCACTAGACCAGGTTGCTCAAAGCCCCATCCAACCTGGCCTTGAACACTTCAGGAATGGGGTATTCACAGGCTCTCTGGGCAACCTGTTTCAAAGTCTCATCATCTTCACAGCAAAAAATTTCTTCCTAAATTTCTTTCTAAACCTATCCTCTTTCAGTTTAAAGCCATTAGCCCCTGTCCTGTCACTACATGCCCTTGTAAAAAGTCTCTCAGGCTCCCTTCAGGTACTGGAAAGCTGCAATTAGGTCATCCCAAAGCCTTCTCTTCTCCAGGCTGAACAATCACAGTTCTCTCCTTCTTTACTCATAGAAGAGGTACTCCATCCCTCTGATCAACTTGATGGCCCTACTCTGGACTTGTTCCAACAGGCAGATGTCCCTCCTGTGCTGGGGACTCCAGTGCTAGAGACAGCGCTGCAGGTGGGTCTCGCTGTCTCACCAGAGCAGAGGGGCAGAATCACCTCCCTTGACCTGCTGCCCACACTGCTTTTGAGGCAGCCCAGGATACAATTGACTTTCTTGGCTGCCAGCACACATGGCTGGGTCATGTCCAGTCTCTCATGCATGAGCACCTCCAGGGTCTCAGCAGGGCTGCTCTTGATCTGTTTATCCCCCAGCCTGGATTGATACTGGAAGTTGTCCAGACCCACGCGCATCACCTTGCACTTGGTCTTATTAAACCATATGAGATTCCCATGAGCCCACTTCTCAAGTTTGTCCAGGTCCCTTTGGATTGCATCCTGTCCTTCAGGTGTGTCAACAGCACCACTCAGCTTGTTGTTCTCTCCAAAGTCACTGAGGGTGCACTCAATTCTATGTCATTAATCTATGTCATTAATGAAGATACGAGATAACATTTATCCCAATAGAGACCTCTGAGGGACACCACTTGTCCCTGATGTCCATTAGGGCTCTGAGCCATTGACCTCTGGATCCAACAGTCCCACCAATTTCTTATCCATCTAACAGTCCACCCATCAAATCCATCTCTCTCCATTTTTGAAAGATGTTGTGTGGCGACATGTCAAAGGCTTTAGAGAATCCAGTTAAATGACAACTGTAGCCTTTCCCTTGTCCACCGATGATGTTGTTTCAGACAGAAGAGAAATCCTGAAATCAAAATTCTTCTAATCTCTGCACCTTCTCCTGAAAGTGATTATGGCAAAGCATCTTTGTGGCAAGCCAGTCTGCTGCTGAAAAGAGGGAATATTTATGTGACAAGTGAGAAAATCAGATATGAATGGACTATGATGGGTTGTTTGTCCGTGTCTTTTCTCCTGTTCCCACTGTTTTGGTCTGCTGGTGGTGAGGTGGCTTTGCCCTCCCCCTGCCCCACCCCGAAATCCTTTCTTCTTTCTTCTACTTGTGCTGCAATCTCGAGGGAGAGGGAGCCAGACCCTGAGAACAAGCAGAAGGGGACAGATAAAAATGGCTTTCTGGCATCTGGGGAGTAGCTTTGTGATGGAGAAAACTGTTTACTTACATATGTGCTATTTTAATTTCCTTCTTATTTCCTTCATTTCTGCTTTGCATTGACATTCAAGGCGCAGTGAGAAGACAAACTTTCCTTTTTATCGAAAAGATGTAATAAAGCATCTCTTCCTTTATACCTAAAACAGAGACATCTGGAAATGAGTGCCGTGGTGCAAGGAGGGCTTGTGACACTATTCCCATGACAAGGCTCTGCTTATCAGACTGAGAGAAGCATTTCACATATTGTGGTAATTTGCAGAAAAAATTGCCACAGATGGTGTTAGTTAGTTTTTGTGGAGTTTATGAGATTAGTATTTGGCTAGAGACCAATCTCCATGTTTCTGTGCAGAGATAGAGCTCCCTGAATAATCACAAATTTTTCTTAAAGGAGATTTTACTCTGTAGTAATACAAGGACCAGATGCAGTGAGCTATATAAATCCAGCTCTAATTTCCCCTCTAAAAGTAATCCTACTCTATATCTGTAAATGACTTCTGATCATCTGTTATCTCCCCACATGCTGCTAATCCATGTATGGTATCACCTTTAAAACATATAAGTAAAAGGTACAACTACTTGACTAGCAGCTTCTTTACTCCCTTCCAGCACCCACCTCTTTGCTGAGATGATCTTACCCGCCACCTCACAGTATACGTCTGTGTCCACCTTACCAGACCTTCTCTAATCACAGAGAAATATCTAAGGAAATAAATGTTAACCTCATGCATCCTAATAATAAGGCAGAGAAAAGTGTGAAACAATACTTTCTTTATCTTTTTAAATTAGTTGATTGAATTCTGCCAAAAAGCAAACTGAATCATGGTGACATGTGATGTTCAAAATATTGGGTTAAGTGATGGGGAGCACAACATTCAGCTTGTCAAAAGAGCACACTGAACACACATACAGCTCAGAGTCACACAATAAGCACTAGCAGTGCTGCTGGGTGATATGTAAAGGACTGGGGTATAACAGTACAGACTGGGAGCTTGTCCTCAAATGGGGCATTTCTAAGCCTAGGTGCCATCAGGAAGCACCATACTGGCTTGTGTAGCAGGTGTACAGCTGGAGCGAGGGGTACTCTACTGTGAATCCATGCATGTTAGATGCAAGATTGGATAAGTCAATGTAGGCAAGGTGCCTCAGCACATGACAGCTGTCCAGAGCCCTGTGCTCTGGACTTACCACTTTGACTGTTTCCTTCCCAGATAAATCATAAGAGAATTAGTTTATATCTTCTTGTTGGCTTGGTTTTGTTTGGTTGGATTTTTGTTTTCAAGTAGGGAAATGTAGTTCCTCCTTCATGCCTTGAGGAGAGGGCCTCCAAACATCCACACTGTATGCATCTGTTGACAGTTCAAGGAATTTTTCAATTTTCTCTGTTCCTCTCTGTCTTGCTCCTATTTGTATCCATCTGCACCCAAGCTACCCCTACTAACGCATCACAGGTTTTTATTTTCTACGCTAGCACTTGCTGCCAGGTCTTTATCTATCCCTTTTGATTTTACTTTTTTCCTGCACCCAAATTCTTCAGATACCTTCACACAGACCTTATCTTAATTTTAAAGTATTCTTCATGTATGAAATTTCCTCCTACTTCCTTGAAGAGATCTGACAGAAGATGGCAACTGAAGGGTTGAGAGCAAGACAGAGGAATGGCAGAAATTCAGAACTCTATGCACCAATGCAACTGTCTTTTGCACCTCAGAAGTGACAGGCCAGACAAAGAATTTGAAGCCTATGCATCCAGATAGGTTTAACTCCTCATTTTGCAGTTCACAGCCATCAGGAGTCAGAGATCTGAGACAATCAAGACATGTCTGCATATCTGTATATATGTTGCCCACTGATCTTGGAGCCATTAATCCTTATAAGCTTTGCAATGGGGGAAGGGTGCTCAGCACACCTTATTTTGGGTAGGATATAAGTCAGTTTTACAACACATGGGCATATACATGCCACATAACTCTAATTTAGCCAAAAATCCTTGGAGACAGATACAAAAATCCTTGAGAGTACAGCAGCATGTTTGAGGACTTCCACACGTGTAGAGTGAGTGTCCATGCCCTGTGGAACCCTACCACCCTTGCTAGTGCTGCAGTCCCAGTTATTTGGAAACCGAAGCAAACTGAAACACTGCTGCCCCAGCTACATTCACATCTCTCCTTTCAGGACAGACCCAGCAACACTTCCATAAATATTGCCACAGGTGTAAGAGAAAGAGAGGATTGAAAGAGGAAGGAAAATATTAGCTCAGGCATAGCTCTATTTTCTTTTTGTTCTCTATAGCAGTGACCTTAGCCTAGAAGGGTGTGAGTCTTCACAACTGCAGCCCAGGAAAACTATTTCTTGTTTTCTCACAGCAAATACTAACTTCTGTGCTCTTAAACCCCATACATCTTCTATAACCAGACACTGCCACAGCACTTTTGTCAAAGTATGCCATTCTGAACATGGCCTTTCACTCTCTGCATACAGTAGTTCTCTCAGGCCACTGCAAATGTTTATGAGCAGTTTTCTAATAAAGACATAGACACATCCTTTTAAAGAAATTAATCTTTTCTAGCTGAGGAATTGTTCTAATTTCATCTGATTTGAGGGACCAGGCATATGTTGTTGAATCATCAAGACCAAATATTTATTTTGACCACTTCAAAAATACCTTGGGAGTTAACTCTGGTTTGCCCAGTTCTTTGTTAAACAATTGCAAATAAGAAACATTAAAAAAATCACAGCTTGTTTGTGCATAATTCGTACACTCGGTGCAGAAAGCTGCATGCATCTCAGCTAAATCATTTGCAATGAATAATTCCACCAGCCAGTACAGATGCAAAGCATTGGAAATTTACAGAACATTATGGAAATGTATCTTCTGTCCTCAGGAGATGGGGGAATTTTATTTCCTGGCACTGAAGGCAGGCTTGAATGAGAATATGATTAAACTTTTATAACTGCTTGATGTTTTCTTGGCTCAGTCAACATTCTTTTCAATAAGCCCTTGGCCTGTTCCGGAAGCACTGCCAATATTTGTTGTTGAGTAAATGTGGTTTTATTCTTCACTCCCACTGATCTGATCAACAGAATGACATTGATCACAATGAGGACTGTGTTCAAGCATTTTAAAACAATTTAATCTGCTCATCCAGGACAGAGGTTAGGTAGCGGTGCTGATTACAGCACATCTTTTAGTGGTCTCTGTTACAGATGGATATGCTTTGTTACCATCTCCAGTGTATCCAACTGCAATCATTCATTTGTGCAAGCTGGCAGGAATGGATGGGGTCATGCACAGTGGTTGCTTCCCCTCCTTTAAAGGAAGATCGAACAGGACACAGTAGGCAGCCATGCATGCCTCAGGAGGACTAGCATCCTGGGAACAGATATTGAGCCTTCCATCCTGACGTGTGTGAAAGCACGCAGGGAAATTGGCTATGATTATTGTTATTAATACTGTCAAGCAGGGGAATGTAGATCAGAATTTAAGATGTCCTTATGGCCTATTCATGGATGTGCCACCAGCATGTGCAAAACCTTGGGCAATTCACTTAGCTCTGTGCCTTGGGCTTCCTATTTCTCAAGCAAGGTTAATAACTCTTACCACGTTTTGTGAAACAGTTTGACATCCATGCAAGAGAGGCATGATGTGACTGTTGATTCATAGCATTTGTTCAGCACATTGGTGACATCCAGTACTTTGCCAATCCAAGCAGGAGCTACTTCTACAAAATGCCAGAGAGAGCGAAGGGTTTGGAGCAAAAGTCAATCCAGACAGTTTCAGCAGAAGCTGAGAACTGAGGAAAGTGATGAGTACTGAAAGGGGCAAGAACCACTCATTCCCCTTCAAGAAATTCTCCTTTGCTTCAATGGTAGTACAATGCTACTAGGTCAGATTCCTGAGTTTCATGCCCTGAGTTCTCAATGATTAAATATTATAGTAGTTCTCACTTCTCCATTCCCACACATGATGGAAAAGAGCATTGACAATTTCAAGGTAATTGCTGTCCTAGTAATTGTCTATTCACAAACATGGTGGTTGAACTTGGGACCTGCCTTTATAAATGGGTTTACAGTCAGACATATTTCAGTGACCAGAAGGCTACAGAAATAACCAGGTTCTGTAGGTTAATTCCAGCAGCCAACCACCCAGACACACCCAGTGGGACAGGGAAAAGAATAGGAAAAGCACATGTAAGAAAACTCAGAAACCAAAACAAAGACAGTTCAGTAGGTGAAGGAAAAGGGGAAAACAACTCCATGAAAACTAAGTGATGCAAAGGCAATGGCTCACTACTTCCCACAAGAGAGGTCTCCAAGCAATGGCCAACATGGAAGAAAAAAAATCCCTCATTTTCTTCCTCCTCTACTCCAGTTTTTTTGTTGAGCATAACATTATATGGCATGGGATATCCCTTTGGTCAATTGAGATCAGTTATCCTGTTGGGTCCACTCACAACTTCTTGCACAGATCCAACCTACTCATACTCACTGGTATATAGGGGAGGGGCAGCACAACGGGGAAAAAAGAGAAAGCCTTGTGTTTGCAAGAACTGTTCAGCAAGAGCCACATAATAAATGCCTTACCAATACCATTTTAGCCACAAACCCAAAACACAGCATCACAGGGCTGCTGTGAAGAGTTAGTTTCATCCCAGCCAAACCCAGCACACCAGGAAAAAAAATTTAAAAGAGCAAAGCTCATTCTGGCAGAGGACTGATTAGACTGGAACTAACAAAATTACTCAAAAGCAAAATTACATATGCTCTTGACAACTGGAGGCAGTACATAGCCTTCAGAAAACAAGTGATCCAGCAAGCACAGCCTTAGAGCCTGCTCCAACGTGCTTCCAGCAGGCCTGCACACTGTTTTCAGAAAGAGGGAGCTATATAATGTTATTCAACCCTGTACTGTGTTTGGGAGCTCAGCAAAGTATTTGGCTTGACAGGAAAGATTTTTGATGCCTTTCTGATGGCCAGCTGTGGCGGGTTTTATGTTTTGTTTTCTTTTATGTTTTATATAAGCAGAGTTATGGAGTGGTTAGGTGTGTGTAATTATGATAAGGTTTGGAAACATTTGTCTGTTTAACAGACACTCACGCGGGGACTGCCTTATGTGAGGAAACAAATATATGACTTTGGATGGGGTTGTGAGCAAGGAGGAGTGAAATACTGCTGTCTGTCCTACCTCTAGGAGACCAGGGAAGGCAAGGCTCCTTGCAGAGTTGATGGTACACAGCACCTACTGCAGCACCTGGCCCGTACTGACTTATTTACTGTGGTGTTTTTCTGGGATGCTCACGCTTCCCTTTGCCACAGGCAGCCAGCTGTTTGGTGTACCTACAGCTAATACCACCTCCACATTTCTAGTGGTTTTTTACACTCTGAATCTCAAATTGTATTCACTGACTTGACACAAGCTGAGCTGTGCCAGGCCTTCTGGAAAAGAGCAGTTATTTTATGCTTTCATACTCTGTTGTACAAAGGGTGAGAGTAGCATGCAAACTGGAAGAAATATACTGAAGAGAGATCAGTTTGTCATTTCAATAGTCAATGTGATGTTTTGGCTGTATCAGAAGATCAACATTTACAAAGAATAGATGTGCAAATTGCTTTTTCTATGGTTCTTCAGATGTTGCTTTCAGAAAATTATTTATTATTCCAGATGCCTACATCGTCAGAGATATTAACTGACTGGAGAGAGTTTAGAGCAGAATAGTAAAAATGATCACTTAGTGCAGATGTTCTGATTTATAAAAAAAGATTAAAGGGATGAAATATAGCTTGAGGCTGGACTAAATGATGAGCTAGAGAGGACACAGCCCTCTCCAAATATGAATAAACATCATGAATAAAACAATTACATGTGGTAGTAAACCACAGGGTAAATAATGGCACACGCAACTCAGTCCCACAAATTATCTTCTACAAGTCAAATTAATCAAAGAATAGTTGAAATTAAATCTTCAGTCAAACATTTCTGTACAGACCTATTCAATAGAACTGCTGAAGATGTAGCACTTGGACAGAATGGAGGACAAGCTCCTAGCACTGTGCAGGCACCAAAGGAGTTTTCTTCTTGAAATATGTGTCTTTCTGCATCATATTAATATATTCTCTTCTATAGCAACAAAATGGTGGAATGTTCATTGTTTACTTAATCATAAGATTAAAAAGAGGCTGGCTGTCTTCATTCAATAGGAAATTTCCTGCAGACAGCAACGTGCCCTTTCCCTGTGACAGAGCAAGAGTGAGAACCTAAGAGCAAAGACTCAGAAGGCTGGCTGTGTACTGACTATGTGACCAGGACATTTTCATCTCTCCTCTAGTACTGTCCAAGACTCCTGCTTTCTCATGGCACATTACAACTTTACTACCCAGTCACTCCCACTCAAATGAGGACTGCAAACTACTACCCCCAGTACTCAGCTTGTTCATGACTTCAGAAAGTGTTTACGGATTTATTAAGTACCTTTCTTGGAGCAAAACCTGAGACAAATTTGTTGCACTAGGTGTTGCATCAACACAAGACAAATGGGAGATCCCTGTTAATCTCAACAATTAGGCAAGGGATGACAAGCAACAGACACCAAAAGGACTACAGCTGAGTGTTAAGAAAAGATAGGCCATTCTGGTCACACAAGACAAATTAACAGTTCCTGCTACCTTACATCACAGTTTTAACTATAGCTCTTCCTTGTTTTCTTTCTTTTGCTTGTCTACGGTTTGGTACACTACCTTGCTTGGCAGTCTACATAAATGCACCCAAGCATTGGCTAATCATTCTTGACTTTGTGATTCCTAAGGTCAGAGTCTGAAACTTTTTGGTTACATCTTATCAAATATAACAGTTTGTGGTAGTGGACCTAAGGGAAAAAGCCAAAATGCCTTGAAAACTGAAGTTTTTAGTGTGATGTAAAATGGATTCCCTGTTGTTTTTTCCCTGAATCATCCTTCTTCTTCCCAAAAACCCTTTGAAGCTCCTTATCTCCCTAACTTAGTATGCAAGAATTTGTCCTTGTAAGGCTATGTGAAATCCCCCCATTGGCCCCTTAGTTAACCCTTTTCCCATTGGTTGTGAAACCCTTAAAAACCCCTGACCATGTGAATAAACTCTCTCTCTCTCTGCTTCTCCTCTCCGGTGGTCTCTGTGTGTCTCCTTCCTGGGGCATTTCGGGGACCACATGGAGGGGGGGACAAGAGGGAGCATTTCCCTTGACTGCCGCACCAGTTACTGGTGGTTTAGGATAGTTTTAATGCACAACTGCTGAATGTACCTCTCAAAGGGGTGATAGAAGAAATTCTTTACAATGGAGTGCTTCTGTCACTCTATTGAGATGTAGCACGAATTCAAAACAGCCAAAAGTAACTGCTGGATAGACTGGCTGAAAGACTGATATTCTACCCATAAAACTGACGTAACACGTTTGTGATTACCTCAAATATAAAACAAATTGGGGCTACTTCTATTTTTTCTAGTATGAAATTACATATTAAGGAATTAAAAGACATTAAGGTTGTGAAGTGAGTGAGTCCTAACCCAGGAAATGTCAAAGAAAAGTAATTAATCTCATCCTATGTGTGCAGGTCTTATTTACCGCACATCATGTAAAGCTTGCCCTGAACATAGACTTGCTTGTCTACTAAAAAAATTCCTACTACTATTCTAACCTATGCCAATATTTGACGATGTTGAAAGCATCAGAGATATTATTTTTCCCATATGGGAAAGGAAAGATTATAGGGACTCAGTTCAAACTATTGCGTGTCCACAAATTTTATCAACTCAATCTGTGATACAGAAATTCTGATTTACTCAGGGTAGCACTTTATTTATTATTTTTAAATCTTAGGAAGTTTATGAGTTTATAATATATTTTTTATGTATTCAAAATAAAGTCCTCAGAGCTTCTGCAAATCCACTGCCAAGTGGATATCAAGAACATATAGAATATGCAGTTAAGTGATAAGCAGTGAGATTCTAGAAGGTTTTTTAGATTATTTGTCCTGTATTCGTCCTGGTGGGAGAAGAGTGACAAATATAGGAGTGAGATCTAGTTTGTCAGCTTGGAATTATCACACTCATCTTTCCTCTTTCTGCAGGCTTCGTTACTGTTCTAGCTGGTTTTCTCACCACACACACATGATTTAAGCACTGAGCACAAGGGTTCCTGCAGTGGTGGCAGAAAAATCATACCTTGAAACACAGAACGAGAAAAAGGGTGAGACCTGGCAGAAATAGGGTAAGGCCTCAGTGCCAAACTTGTCAGCTGTGAGATCTTCACAACCACATAAGAATGCTTAAAAATGGATAAAACGATGCATTCCTCTTCAGTTCTGCCATTTAAAAAATAACGGTAAGTAGGTAAATACAATTCAGCTTTAGACAATAAAACATTATGAAAAATGCATCTGTCTTTACATTTACAAAATGGCAAATGTTTTCAAAATAGGAGGTTCTAGGGAACTTGATGCACTGTTTCTTTTAAAATCTTTATTTATAGAAAGGGAATGAAGAATATTGTGGAGGAATGGGATGATATTCAAAACACCAGTGTTGGTGGGCAGGTCACGCTTTTGCTGGTGCTGGTTCCAGCACCCACAATCTGCTGAGTTGGAAGGGACCCACAAGGAACACCCAGTCCAGCTCCTGGCCCTGCGCAGGACCATCCCCACAAGTCACACTGTGTGCCTGACAGCGTTGTCCAAACTCCTCAGTGGCCTTCAGCCTAGAACCCTACGGGACTACTTGGCGAGCGACTGGGAAGGGCATGGCTCGCGGCAGCCATTTAGCATTAAATTCCCCAGCCCTGAGTCCTCCGACCGTCTCTGCCAAATCCGACAGAACGACACCGCTCTGGATAGCTCTGCCTGGAGCTAGCTGGCCGGCTGGCGACCCCAAAGGCGCCCTGGCCGCAGGGAGCCCCTTGGCATCTATTTCCGAGGAAGTGGCTCATCCTGCTTTTTAAACGCAGGCTCTGTGCCCACGCCAGGGGGCAAGCGGGGCTCCCGGCTGAGCCTGTTCCTGGCCGCCGCTGCCCTCGCAGCCAATGGGAGCGCCAGCCGCCGTTGCCGGGTGGAACAGAGACTTGGCGCCCAATCCGCGGCGAGCCCTGCGCCCACGGCCGGGGCCCGG
>VWZF01002697.1:24587-110356 GCA_013396755.1 Sclerurus mexicanus
GGGGGGCACTCGGGCGCGGCAGCAGCCAGTCAGAATGAGAGGGGCCGCCCGAACCGACGCGAACAGGAGCCAATCAGAGGCGGCGAGCGGGGGGCGGCGCGCTGTTTGAATTGCGGCAGCGACAGCGCCCGCTGCATGCGGGCCCGGGCCGGGGGCCTGGATATGGACACGGACACGGTTATGGACACGGACGAGGACACGGGCACGGACGAGGACACGGACGAGGACGCGGGGCTGCAGGAGTGGCTGGGGCGGAGCAACGCCCGCTTCATGGTGTCCATGAGCCGCATCCTGGAGCGGGGGAGCCGCCGGGCCGGGGTGGCTGCGGGGGCCGGGCGGGCAGGCCCTGCCGCCTGGCGGGACCCAGCGCAGCCGCGCAGCCTGTGCAGGAGACAGCGAGAGGAGAGTCCGCGCCCGCAGTGCGTCCGTGAAACTGAAATCGGGGATTGTCAGTCTGTCGTAAATGCGAGCTGACTTGATAGTGCCCGTCACCCTAATCAGCTGCGTTAGATGAGGTATTTTCAACGAAACTACAGAAACTCCCTCCAGGAATCCTCCTCACTTCAGAGCCTTTTCGGTACACCTCCATCCAGAGGTGCCTGTGTTTATCCAGGGATGTAAGCTTTCCTGCTCAGGGAAACGTTTTGTGCTGGCCACGTTTTTCGCGTCGTGTGTCAGATTGGATATGTTTACAGGTCATGAGCTGCAGGTCTGTGTTAAGGGGCTGCCTTCAGCTAGTACAGACCAAGTTTGGAGGAAACTGTAAGAGAGGAACTTAACTACTTTTGAAAACTCTGATGCCCTGTTTTGTTCCTGTCTGGCTATGCCTTGGAATTCAAAGGCTTTCATACATGCTTAGAATGTATCTGTTTCTTCTAGGAATTTGTATTTCCAGATTGCTGACTTCTAACTTTGGCCAGTAAAACAACATACTGATAATTTGATGTTTTGGACAAACCAGAATTGTCCTAAAAACAACAGTTAAAATGTATGTTGAAAACATTGCTTTAATCACTTATTCTAATATTTAATGTTCTTTTTTATTTAGTATAATCATCCTTTTGAAGATGATTTCCTTGTTTCCATGGAAACTCTCACTTACGATACGCCTGACGGTAAGAACTAAAAGCTTCAATATTTACATTTAGACTTACTAAAGCTTGCAACTCTTGACAGCTATAGAACATTTAAGTGCAACAGATAGTGAATTTTGTTCAGATAAGACATTTCATATGTAAACTTTAGTACATGTGTACAAGAGTTTACTTTTATGTGCCATTTCAGTCCATTGCTTGCTCAACTGTAGACAAGAAGAGAGTTATTAGAAAAGTTCAGGATGAAAATGATTAATGTTTGGATGAAGAAGAATCAAAGTGGAGAAGACAAGTAAAGGAATGGGCATGTTAGCAGGAGTTGATACGCATGAATGGATTCTGTAGTTTTATTTCCACTTAGTATTCTGAATAGTGCTCTGATAAACTTCTGTTATGCCAAAAATCAGAGTTAAAAGTTAAAGATACTAACTAGGAAGTTAGTGTCTTTAAGTCTTCATTGAGTGCTCCCATGTGGCCAGCATGAATCTATACCATGTTGTGTCATGTCATATTGATCCAGTGTTTCATTGTAATAGTCGATCCATTTTAGAGCAACAATGCTTATGGAAACCTTATTTTGAAAAAAGCTATTGTTCTAAAATATATTGCTCAAGGCTTTAGTGGGACTTGTGACTCAGGATCTTGGTAGCTTTACTGGGAAACAAGATATTTTGCCACTTTTTATTATCACCGAAGTGAAGATTATGATATGTAAATTGCCTTATTGATTCTTGTAGAGTAGGACTTACCGGACATCCACAGGAGATACTAACAGTGCACCAAAGGTTTTTACAGACTGGGAAGCTTGCATTTTATATACATTGTCCATTGGGAGAGGGAGGAAACAGTACTGTAATAAACAATTTTGGATTAGCAAAAGTTTGGTTATGCTTTTGGTTTAGTAACCTCTACTCAGTATGGAATTAATATGAATCTCAGTCCTTTAAAGCCTTAATTATGGCTTTAACTAACCATGTAGTCCACATTCATTAAATAAAATGTAAAAAGTAAAAGTATTTGTCTTTTTTTTTTCTCCTCTTCATAGCATCTGGGGTCGTGATGTTCTTTGGATTTTAGTTCAGTGGTTTTAGTTTCAGTGTGTGATTATTTTTTTTCCTTGCCTGACTTCTCCAATAACTTGAAATTATTACTGTTTGCTTGCTTTGTTTTCCTCTTAAGTTTTAATCCAGCAGTTGTGTTGGAGGCTGTTCAGGTTTGAGAATATTTTGTTATTCTGTAAGATGTTCTTCTTAAATATTTTTGTCAGTTACACTGATATTCGGTGTTATAAGAAAAGCTGTGTTAACACTGATATTTCTTGCTGTTTCTAGGACCAAAAAAATGGGGAAAAGTGTCAGCCAAGAATGTTAAAAAATGGAAAAAGAAAATACTTGAGGTATCTAATAATGTAGTCCTACTATGCAGTCAAAATGTAGCAATGTTTCTTTATACACGTACATAAAGTTATATGTATTTTATATATATATATAATGTTGCATTCTAATCTTGCCATGCCACATAATAATTTTAAGAGGTATTAATCAATGAGGTCAACCTCTGCTTTAAAAAAGAGTTTTAAGATAGTTTGGTTAAGATTTTCAGATGAGATAGAGCAAGAGAGATGACAGTTTATCAGTGGTTAGCACCACTAATAAACCAGGAAATATTTTTTTTTAATTGCTGTCTCTTGGGAACACGTATTTTTGGATCTTATCAGAATGTTGTCATTGAAGTTAATGCATTGAAACAATTTATCTTGGTTTGGGTAATCAGCTCTTTGGTTCCACAGGGATTCCTTGTTTCATCTTTATTCTTTTTTTTTCTCCTGTAAAATAGTGCTAAAGTAATTAAAATATCTTTGCAGTCTCACCACTCACTGTGTCAAGCTAAAGTCATTACCTGTATAGTGTGCCTTGGTAGTTTACACAGAAGCTGTTCTGAACCCAACAGGGTGAGGACATGAGGAAGGAAATTCAGTCTTGGGGAACAAGAGTGGATTTAATGGAGACAAAAAATAAAGCTGTATTTATGACTCAGTCTCCTTTCCACCTCTAGCAATGCCTTGTGCGTAATCTGCTAAGCACTGCTGCACGACTTTATCAGCTAAATCCATCAAGGACTGTAAGAGAAATTCTCTGTCTTAGCCTCTTATGTGGGCCAAGGTAGCTATAGATTATGTTCATGTAGTGATTTTAACAGGAACAGTATGGGAAAAAGTGGATGGTGGGGTAAGTTTTACTATGTATTTTTGGCTTTCCTATCTAGGCCATGGGAAATCTGAGGAAAACTGAATAGTTGTTTAAGAAGTGTCTAGTTGTGGAATATACCAAAGTAAATAATAGCAATGGTTAAAATAATTTTGCTATTCTAAGATTATTCTGATTTTTTTTCTATTTCTAATTGCAGCATAATAGAGGAAGTCAAAGAAATGCAGGTAAAGATTAAAAAAAAAAAATTGCTATAAATCATCCAAAGAGTCTTGGAGTCTTAATAGAAGATATTCTGGGTTTCTGCTAGACTCAGGATACTCAGTTTTTTTGGGGGGGAAACCCTCCAATAAATCAACAATACTTATGTTTGTAAGGATTCAGAAATGTAATTTTCAATGTTCAAAATGAGTAAATGCTTTATAATTGATGTTGCTATCATAACAAGTTGATTAAAATAAGCTCCCCTTACCAATTAATCAAAGCGCTTTTTGTTGTACTTGTCGGTTTTGTCAGATGTTCATTGAACCTAAAAATTCCAGCCTGACTTATGTACAAGTGAAGAAATTTGAATGTCATTAGGGCTTTGAAAATAACTTTATAAGTAGGCATATTAAAAAATACATGTTAAAAGAATCTCATGAAGTTGCACGATGAGCTATCAAATATTTAGCAGATTATTCTGTATACTAAATGAATCAGGCTGCCTGCAGGAAAAAGTATAGTTACTTTACTAGAGACCAGGTATCATGACAGAAGTCAAAACCAGACTGCACAACAAAGTGTAATTATGGTAGTCCTGGTGGGGGGTGTTGTTGTTACATGTAAACATTCTCTCTGCTCTGAAAAGGAGCTGTATGTTCCAATAAAATATGTTTGTACTGGAATAAATGATGGGGGTAAATTTTTATGTGTAATACAGAGATGGCATGTTGGGCTTTATTTTCTTAAGGTTTTGACATGGGGTTTTTTTAGTGTTGCTTATTTTATGACATTCATCTGAGAAACGTATACTGAACACCTGAGAACAAAACATGGCCTAATGCCTCTCTCTGTACAGTGTTCAGGTATAGCCTTTGAATCAGCCTAAGTAATTTAAATATAGAGCTGGGAAATAAGGGATTGGTACAAAAAGATTCAGATGGTCCAGACCTTTACCTCTAATTGCTCCATTTGGCTGATGGGGTTGAGTAGTACAAAAAAATGTTTAAGTACTAGACTTATTTGTGAAAAATGCAGGAAAAGGCAGTTTTGAAAGCTGGTTGTGCCAACCAAGAATATAACTCTCTTGTAAAAATAGCGCACACTGTGCTTGAAGATATGCACAGGTTCCTAGTATGTAAAGCACACAAAACAGGTTTTCTGCATTGTTCAACAGTGATAAAACATGTGGTGGAGTACTTTGTTTTGTGTTTGATAGTAGCTTGACTGGCTGGAGTGGGTTAGAAAAATGAAACAAATTACTAGAGACACTGGTGATAGGACATAAACGAAGGGAAAAATAAAAGAATTAAAAAAAAAAAGAGATTAAGTATCATAAAAGCTTTTCAAATGTAAAGATAAGGAAGTCCCAAAATATATTTCTTCAAGAAGTTGCTTTTAAGAACAGGTTAGACTTCTAGAGATGCATTAATTGTAGTTGTTCCTGCTTTAAAATGAAAAGCAATGAATAATATCTTTAGGTTCCTTTCCATATGCTTTAAGCCTTTAGAAAACTGGAAACCTTTAGGTATTTTCCTGGAACTATTAAATAATGCAAAGTGTTTGTAGGAGTAAATAATACGTGTCTGAGTAAGGCATAAGTTTTCTCACCATGTGATCAAAAAAAGTAAATGGCATGTAATATTTGACATCAATATATCTGGCAACAGAAATTCAGAAAAAACCCAAGGATAACAAATTCTGCATGAAACTGAAACTTGCTTAATGACAGTCTTGAGTAGGATAAACATATTTGCTAAAGCAGGTGTATTATTTCTGTTATTTAAGTCCAAGTTTTCCACCCACGTTCAATCCCACTACAGCTGTAGTACCTGCAGAGTCCTGTGTTTGGAGACAGATCTTCTTTTTGGGGAAAGGTTAAATTTCTGTAATTTATACAGTATTAACAATAAATTTAGGCAATTGCTTTTACATGCACATCATAAGCATATACACTGTATAATGACTTGAGAAGTTGTAGCTTGTTAGAGATAAGGTTTTTAACTCTGTCAGAGCAGTGGTTAGAAATAAAACTTTTCGGCAACAACAAAACAGTTTTCAGTCTGAGTAATTTTAGTGGCAACAATATCTAGCTCAGAAGCTAATTGTGAAATAACCTTACATAGAAATCACATTTATTTGAAGATATCTTTGTGGATTTAATTCTTTGGGGTTTTTTTATATCTGGTTGACCTTTGATAGCTAAAGAAGAACAAAATATAGATTGAAATGTAAAGAGGGGAGATCTCAGCCAAATTAAACAGATCTTAGTCTTTATTTTTCCTACTTCTTTATGAAATAAATAGGTGAGTGGGGGAAAACAACCCACAAAGATTGTAGGTGGGCCTATCTCTGCAGGAAGGTAGACACAGCAGTTTTACAAGACCCCCTCACCAAAAACTAAAAGGTGCGATAAAGGTTTGAGGCTCTATCTTCAGACTTCAGGAGTAGTCTTATCCTTTTCAACAAATGCCAAAGGCAAATGTACAAACAGTTGGCTGTTCTCTTCCTTTTGTTCAAATGATGCCACAAGATAAAAGGGTAGATTTTATTTTCTATGGTGCTTTAGAGTCTAAGAAGAAAGCATGTAATATGGCAGATGTACATCTCTGATCAGAATTAGTCTCCTGTATTTGACTAGAAACTTGTTCTGGTACTTGTCTGTTCTTTGTTTCACTCCTATGCATGTTCTCTGTTAAATGTTTGTGTTAAATATTTTTAAAAATAAATAAGAGTATATACAAATGAAGAGTTAATGAGTTCAGGTACAACATTGAGTACTTATCAATTTTTAATAGAATTGTTTTTTTTCCTCCCATTCATGCTAAGAAATAGCAAAGCAACGGATTAGTGATTTTGAAGGTGAACATTCATCAGTACATCAGGTATGGGCTCCATATTACATCTGCTTTTATGGAGCGCTCCAGGCCAGGTTGGATGAGGCTTTGAGCAACCTGGTCTCTTGGAAGGCCTTCCTGGCTATCAGAGAGGGGTTGGAACTAGGTGATCTTTAAGGTTCCTTCCAACCCAAATCATTCTATGATTCTATGACAGCCTGTTTGGGAAAACATATTTATGTAGTCAAAAGCTAAGAAATAAATCATGAGCAGGTGGTCCTGTACAATGACAGCAGCCATAGGTTTCAGCTCTAAAGTTCCACTCTTAAATTTATTTAAAGAGGAAGAGAACAGTTGGATATAGGCTTTTAACCATCAAGTGTCTTTTTAGTTAGCCGATATGTGGGTCTAACTTCTTCAATTATTATTTGTGAAATCTGTGTAGTCTAGAATAGCTTCTTTTGACTCATTTTTTAAGGGAAAAATGTTCAGCATTTGGAGAATGATATGGCCCATCTCACTGGGCACTCATAATTATTTGTTCTCTATAGATGGTAGTTAGAATTGTCTCATTTTATTGATGCTATTTTAACCTACCATAAACTAATTTTATGATTGAACTGCACAGAATAGATTTAGACTTTTTTAAAAGAAATTCTGAGTAAGGTGATGTCAAATGTAGATTGTAAGCATTTATGCATTTTATTTTATGCCAATATCAAGACTTCTACAAGACAGAGAAAGAAAACTATTTGAAATATTATGTATAGATTGTTTGAAGTAAATAATTAAGCATTGTTTAAAGTGGGCAGTTAAGAAACTTTCCTTATCCACTGGAGCACAGAGAAAATCCCAGTATATGCTGATAAATATTTGATGATTAGATTTCATCTCTCAACTGTTTTTTGCACTTGTTGGGTAATAACTACTTCTTGCATTATTTGTCTGAATATAGAAGAGCTGGGAAGAAAACAGTTTTCTCTGTTGAATACTGAGATAGGAGTCAAGGTAGATTTGTTAATAAAGATGGTGTCATTTGGACAGCATTTGTGGAATACAGTTGTATTTGTTTCAGCCCCCAAAAACAAATGAGCAAGTAGTGAGAGCAAAAAATTCTACAGATTACTTAATATAGCTGATGCTACCAGATATTAAAATTCCTTTCACGTGCTTTTAAGGAATCTTCTGAGAACTCCTATATGGATATATCTGATACAGGTGGGTATCTTAATTTACTATTAACTACTCTTTCTTAACTTTTTGAAAAATATTGCAAATAACTTTTTTTCACTTTCTAATATAGTAAAAATAATTCTAATACATGTTCTGTACCCTTTCAGAAAGTAGAGAATAGGAATAACAAGAGCCTGAGGTCCTGGTAGTACTATGAAAGCAATATACACATTCCTCTAAAATTTCAGTTTGAAATTCCCTGAGATTCCCTGAGATATTGGAAAGCCAATGTGGAATATGGTGAACTGCCTTTTCTTAATAAAGGAACAATGAAACAGAAACCTTGGCCTAGGTGGCAATAGAAATTTTAGTAATAATTACAAGACATACATTAAATACTAGTGGTGGGATAAACACAGGTTTGCATTCAGTTGCAAATATTCTTTAGTCGTGTTTGCAATGGTTTCAGCATCAGTCTTGTGATATGTCTACAAAGTTTTGGGTGGTTTTGACCTTATAGTCACAAATAATTATTTGATTGTATTAACTAGTAACAACAGTCTTTGACTGTTTTTTAAGTATTTAAAACTTGTATTACTCAACATGTTTTGATTCTTGTACATATAGAAACTTACTATGGTAACCTGGGGTTAATGACTAAAAGAGCAGTTGCAATAAAATATGGTTAGCTGGTGTTTAAACACTCTGGTATTAAATTAAGTTCTTCATCTATATAGCTGTCTCCAAGGCAGACAATTACTTCTTTGTTGAGGGTAAATGGAAAACAGCAATCTGAAATGCTTCCTTCTATCATTTGAGAAGATAAATATCTATTTGAATGATAAAGTAATTTCTGCAAATTTAGAAAACATTACTTTTTTTTTTTCTCGACCTGCTCAATGAAATATAGGAAAGAAATTTCAGAGGCATCTGTAGCTTGGCTTCTGTAAATGTACGTTGTCTTTTACACTCGTGGGATAAATGAGTGATGGGGTTCAGACTCTGGTATCTTCAGAGCAGTGTGCAATAATATTGTTATCCACTCCTTCTCTTGTGAATGTTCTAGGAAGAGACTGTAGAGGATTTATAGAAACGCAGCTGTCTCCAAATACAGTAAGATGTAGAAATTAGATTTTTAGAGATATAGGATTGGATTTGTCACATGAAAAATGGAATCTACCCTGGTGTTTGGGGATTTTTAGGGATTTTGGTGGGGGTTTTGGTGGTTTTTGTTTGGTTGTGGGGGTTTTTAATATCTAAAAGGTTAGCGATAGGGCATAGTAACTGTTCAGAAAAAGTCATATCTTTAGCTGTTCTGGATAAAATTTTAGGTTTTGTCAAGTTTTTTTCATTTTTAATATTCATAAGAATGCTTCACACTTCTCAGTAAAGGCAGACTTTTTTTCCAGGTATTATTAGTATTTTTGTTCTGAATGTATGCAAAGCTTGTCAACAGGAGGTAAAAGTATAGTGAAACAGCTTTCACCTGTACCTGCCAGTATTATTCTGTCCTTAACAAGGGAAGTTACAAGAGTTACCTTTGCTTTCACAGGAAGTAGCCTGGCAGAGTAGAGTGATTCTATTTCTGAAAAATTTCTTGTATCTATTAGGATATTATTCCAGAAAAATGAATTTATTTGGCAAAAAGGGTAAATAAGTTATAACTTTTAGGTAATTATATTGTTTGAATGCATCTCTAGAGAAACAGCTTTCTGTATTATAGGTCAAGTTTTTGAGAAAGTGAGATAGGAGTCTTCACTTTTCCTTCCTGTTCTGCATTTGAGGTGCAAAGATGTGACCAATTTCTTCTTCGGCATTTAAAAACACTTTCAGACTCCCTGGAGAAGATACCTTGGTTTATTTACGTTCTGTGCTGTGGCCCTCTGCTAATAATTGATGTTCCAGTGATTTGAAGTATGATTGACAGTACATTGAAGACAAGCTAAAATAATACTTTTGTGAGGATTCACGCTTAGAAGAATATCCAATATATATACTGATCAGTTCATTCTATGATACAAGTTTGTTTTCTAATAATTTGTCATTGGTGATGGAGTTGACCATTTCTGGGCACAGCAGTTGTTTTCTTTATCTCAAGAACCTCCCATGTTTGTAGTGGTCTAGTCTGCATGTCTTGGTGAACATTTAGGAGGCAATCAGACAGTTTTGTGCCCAATTCTACTGGAGGAAGAAGACTGAATGGCAGAAAGAGTAATAGCTGTTACAACAGAAATTGGAGGCTGTAACTTCTCCAGACTAAAACACTAGCATTCTTTTTAGTAACTGATTTCATGTGAATAAAATTATGGCAACTTTGTCTTCCATTGGTCATGTGGGAAGAAACTCATAATCTGACAGGATGGGTTTCAGTTTTAGTAATTCTTCTGGAGTCAGGTACACTGTCAAAGCCAACCCTCTGATTGCCCGACATCTTCACAAGAAGATGTGAAACTGTGTTGTCTCCCACAAAGATAGCATGTCTTTCATACATATCTTTATCCTAGCTCTGCAGCACAGACGTGATGATTGCACTGACAGGGAACTAAAAGGGAAGGTGGGATTAGCTGGACAAGATTTTCATTCTGGTTTTAACAATTTAAGAATATTGTGATGAAGCAGTGATGTGGTAGGTATCATAACCAAGATTTTTTTCACTCACTGTTTTCCTTTTCAGGGTCATTCTCCCCTTTTTCCATCCCTATGGTGAACTCAGGGAAATTCAGAAAATGGCTTAAAATGCAGTCACGTATTTTATGATCATGGAAGACTGTGACTTTAGCTACTGATGAATTGGAAGGTCTGGCTACATGTAGCAAAAAATGTTTTGTTGCATTTCATTCACAAAAATACCCATAGACTCCATAAACATTGAGTTAAAATATTGGGACTTGCTTTTTAATATTCTTAGGTCTGTCTTATTCCTCACTTTGTCAGTTCTGAGGTGGTCTTGACGATAAGAAGCTAATAAAATGAAGTGTGACAGAAGGTCCTTGCTACGTTTTTGGGGATATTAAGGAATGTAGTGGGAATTATGCATTAATGAATAGTGAATCTTGCAGACCAAGAAAATAAAGAGCTTTAACAATGTTTTACTGTCTGAAATGGTTAACATAAATCTTGAAGAACTGGTTACAAACATGTTATCTTCACGCTTCTTTATTCCCCTCGAGTCATTTATGAACCTATAAACCATGCTTTTCCATTGGACTTGAAATGGAAATGTAATACACCTAAAAGATTTTAGTGTAGCAAATTGTTTTCTAAAATGAAACTAGTGTAGTCAATAACTTATACAATATGTGTTTAAAAATGTTTTTCTTTTGGTTTTGGATTCAACTATATTTTATTTAATATTTATCTTCAAACTGTAGATGAAGCAAGTGATGTCAAAATAGTTTCAAGAAGAAGAAAATTTGAAGATGTTCACCTCCAGGTAAAAATTTCTGGTGTCTGATGTAATGGAATAATTTTGTGTTCAATGAAAATTATTAATTATTTGAATAGCTTACACATGCCTGATGAGTTGATGCAGTCAGCAGAAGACTCTGTGTAGTCTGCATTGTAATGCATACTTTTAGCAAGTATAGCAAAAAAGAGGTTCAATAAGTAATGTCATAAAGACCAGAAGGAAGTAATATTTTTGCCTTCGTAATATTAGCATGCCAGAGAAAACTATACAATGTATTGTAACAGAGAACCCCGAGGAAGGCTATTAAAGGTAAGGAAAAAGAGTAACCAGATGAAGCATAAATGAAAACACTTATAAAAAATATGATCATTCACCTGAGAGTGTAAAAAAAAATAAGGAACGTGATTTAATACAAAATAAAAATCTGAAATAACAGATGATATAACAAAAGCAGACTGGAGTCTTCTGCTGTTGCTTTCCAAACTAGACTGTGGGTATCAGGACTACCCAGAGTATTTATAATGATAAAGAAATGTATAACACAGGCTTTCTGTGTGCAGCCATTCTAATCCTCTGTTCTGCTTCCTCAAATACCATTACTAAAAATGCATCATCAGAGCTAGCGTATGCTTTTCCCTGAATCAATAAAGTAGTTATTTATCCCTTTTTATATATCTTCACATATAATTTCTTCTTGGGATTTTTCATTTTATTTACATTAAATGTATACATTAAAAATAAGATTGTGCTTGTTGGATATCTCATTTGAATAACAGCAGTTTGCAACAAGTCTGTGTAATACATGTGGGTTTGTCAATGTCTATAATAACTATGTATTTTAATTTTTTTAATTACTTTACTCTAAAAAGCCAGAAGTAAATGATGGAAGAATTCAAGCAAAACAAAAAGTTCGAGTTGATGTGATAGTACAAGAGGATGCCAGAAACATTCCCAAATGGATTGAGGTAACGTATTTCTCCTATTTTGTTATCAGTTATTAGAATAATAGCAGCTTGCAACAAGCCTATGTAATACGTTTGGGTTTGTCAGTGCCTATAATTTCTATGTGTTTTAATTTTATTTTTGTTTCCCTCTTAGATGCCAAAAGTAAATGATAGAAAAATTGAAGCAAAACGAAAAGTTCCAGTGGATGTGATAGTACAAGATGATGCTAGAAACATTCCCAAATGGATTGAGGTAATGTATTTCTCCTATTCACTTATCAATAATTATCTAATTAGAATAAAATAAGAACTCTCTAACTGGGTAGCACAGCAAATTCTAACAAAACTTCTCTGCAATTCCATCAATGTTCCTCTCCTGCTTGCTCTCTGTGTAAATATTATGGTGTCTTAGGTTTCTGACAGCAATGATTTGTAAGAAACAGAGCAAACAGTTTACAAATCTAATTTTTTTTCTACTTTTATACTTTGTTCTTTGAACCCTGGTATACAAGGTGATTTTTCGTTCCATAAGTTTGTTTGAAAAGTCAAAATATCTGCTTTGTAGACAAAAAAAATTTTAGCTTTGTTTTGGTTTTGGGTGAGGAGGACTGGATGTGAAGTGTTATGTTACATGGTAGAGCTTCTGTTTTCTACTGGAGTTGCCAGAAATGTATAGATTATACAGATATAGATAGATATAGATATATAATCTCCATGTATGAATTCTCGTATTGGCAAAGGGATTAATATATGGTACATAATGTATAAGTTGCAAAAAATTATAAATAGCTTTCCAAAATTAAACTTGAAACTCTTAACAATTCTTACTGAAGTCTTAGATAGACGTTTTCCATTTTTTCTGAACTTAGCTAAGCNGCAGCTTGCAACAAGCCTATGTAATACGTTTGGGTTTGTCAGTGCCTATAATTTCTATGTATTTTAATTTTTTTTTTTTGTTTCCCTCTTAGATGCCAAAAGTAAATGATAGAAAAATTGAAGCAAAAGGAGAAGTTCCAGTGGATGTGATAGTACAAGATGATGCTAGAAACATTCCCAAATGGATTGAGGTAATGTATTTCTCCTATTCTGTTATCAGTTATTAGAGTAATAGCAGTTTGCAACAAGTGTGTGTAATACATGTGGGTTTGTCAATGTCTATAATAACTATGTATTTTAATTTTTTTAATTACTTTACTCTAAAAAGCCAGAAGTAAATGATGGAAGAATTCAAGCAAAACAAAAAGTTCGAGTTGATGTGATAGTACAAGAGGATGCCAGAAACATTCCCAAATGGATTGAGGTAACGTATTTCTCCTATTTTGTTATCAGTTATTAGAATAATAGCAGCTTGCAACAAGCCTATGTAATACGTTTGGGTTTGTCAGTGCCTATAATTTCTATGTGTTTTAATTTTATTTTTGTTTCCCTCTTAGATGCCAAAAGTAAATGATAGAAAAATTGAAGCAAAACGAAAAGTTCCAGTGGATGTGATAGTACAAGATGATGCTAGAAACATTCCCAAATGGATTGAGGTAATGTATTTCTCCTATTCTGTTATCAGTTATTAGAGTAATAGCAGTTTGCAACAAGTGTGTGTAATACATGTGGGTTTGTCAATGTCTATAATAACTATGTATTTTAATTTTTTTAATTACTTTACTCTAAAAAGCCAGAAGTAAATGATGGAAGAATTCAAGCAAAACAAAAAGTTCGAGTTGATGTGATAGTACAAGAGGATGCCAGAAACATTCCCAAATGGATTGAGGTAACGTATTTCTCCTATTTTGTTATCAGTTATTAGAATAATAGCAGCTTGCAACAAGCCTATGTAATACGTTTGGGTTTGTCAGTGCCTATAATTTCTATGTGTTTTAATTTTATTTTTGTTTCCCTCTTAGATGCCAAAAGTAAATGATAGAAAAATTGAAGCAAAACGAAAAGTTCCAGTGGATGTGATAGTACAAGATGATGCTAGAAACATTCCCAAATGGATTGAGGTAATGTATTTCTCCTATTCACTTATCAATAATTATCTAATTAGAATAAAATAAGAACTCTCTAACTGGGTAGCACAGCAAATTCTAACAAAACTTCTCTGCAATTCCATCAATGTTCCTCTCCTGCTTGCTCTCTGTGTAAATATTATGGTGTCTTAGGTTTCTGACAGCAATGATTTGTAAGAAACAGAGCAAACAGTTTACAAATCTAATTTTTTTTCTACTTTTATACTTTGTTCTTTGAACCCTGGTATACAAGGTGATTTTTCGTTCCATAAGTTTGTTTGAAAAGTCAAAATATCTGCTTTGTAGACAAAAAAAATTTTAGCTTTGTTTTGGTTTTGGGTGAGGAGGACTGGATGTGAAGTGTTATGTTACATGGTAGAGCTTCTGTTTTCTACTGGAGTTGCCAGAAATGTATAGATTATACAGATATAGATAGATATAGATATATAATCTCCATGTATGAATTCTCGTATTGGCAAAGGGATTAATATATGGTACATAATGTATAAGTTGCAAAAAATTATAAATAGCTTTCCAAAATTAAACTTGAAACTCTTAACAATTCTTACTGAAGTCTTAGATAGACGTTTTCCATTTTTTCTGAACTTAGCTAAGCCCCTTAGGACCATAATGTTACAGGAACTACTATAGCAAGGAGAGATTAGGGTGAGTCACAAGTAGGGTTTTGATGTTAGCCTTGAAGTGAAAAAAATTCAAAATATTAGATAGTGTCTTTTCCTTTGTTTGTTTTTCAGGTAACAGATCAAGGTTTGTCAGGAGGTCTTCATTTAACTTCACCTGTGCAAGAACTGATTGGTACAACTAAATCTTTTGACTGTTGGTCAAGTATATTAGTTAAGGAAAGTGATTTTATTAAAGTTTATTAGAAAAAGTATTGAATTGCTTGTAAACAAAAAGGCATTATTTAACCAACAGAATAGTTCTGTAGGCTGGATTTTGAAGGAACGTTAGACGTCATTTTGCCTATGGCAAAATATATTTGAAAACGGAAAATAATTAATTTGTATATATAAAACCAACTTTTCTTAAATAGTGCCTGAAAAAAAATGCATAGTTAGAAAATTCAGCAGCATTTAGGTCTTTGAAATGAAAGCATTATTTTTTAGTTCTCCTTATTTTAAATTCAAGGAATGTAATAGCATAGCTTTGTGTCTGCTAGTAACTGGTACTCAGAGTGGTACTTTGCTATAACATTTCTGCAGAAGCTTGTCAGAGTTGATGCAAACCTAAGGTAGAGTTTTGGTGTAAATATTTCAACCAACAACTACTTATAGCATTGCTTTAATCATGGCTTTTTGCAAGGAAAGCTGCACTGGTGCTAGCCAAGTATAAACCTTTCAAGTAATGTGCAAATAGAGGAACAAAACCTGTTGGATAAGGCAGTTTATCCTGGTCAGAAATCAGAAAGGGCAAAGAAGTCTTCCTCTACAGTTAAAATTTTTTTACATCTGTATATTATGCTACTTTAAAATAGTGGATTCCTTTTCCAACACACTTAATTTCTGTCCTCTGTAGTTTGTGTATTCCATATGGTTGGGAAAAGTATTAATTTTTTTCCTAATGGAGTGTATGTTAATTATCCATTTAGCCTGGCAGTAAAGCTTAATGAAATAAGCTATTACAGTAAGACTAGCTGTATGTAACATCTGCCATTGTTTCTAAGTCATACAATACATTACTGGAAGTGCCCTAATAGGTGTGGAATTTTTTTCTTTCTTCTGGTTTTGTTTCTTGATTAATTTGGTTTGGTTTTTTTTGAATAGGCAATCAAGCTGCTATTTGCAGAAAGAAACTAGAGTTGTCAAATGAATGTTCTTCATCCAGATCTCTACAGTTACAATGTTCTGGTGTTCCCATTCCATCAAATTCAATGACCATACCCAGACACCAACCTTCTCCAGAACTGAATAGAACTCGCTGTGATAGTATCTTTGAAGAACACCAGTCTGCAGATGAGGGATGCTCCAGGAGCAGTATAACTTTAGCAGACTTATATCCAGCAATGGTAGAGTTACTTACAAGGCTCATGACAAAGGAGTCTCGGAGAAAAGCATTAAAATACATGTTTGGACGCTCAAAGTTCAAAAGATATCATTCTGGAAGACCAAAGCTCAATGTCACTGTAGACAAAATAAGAGGGTTCAGACCTTTTAAACTAAAGAAAGCACAACACAGCATATGCAGCAGTAGAAGTGGAGGCAATCAGAATCCAATCTTTGGAAATGAGAGCAGAGAATTTTGTTATGATAATTGTCTCATTAGTAGTTCATCTGCTCCAGTATCTTATACTGATACAAATGAATTTAGAATGGACTACTCTGACTCAAGTTTAGAACGTCATTTGGTATCTGGAAAAGGCCAAAAAGTCTCCAAACAAACTGTTTTTCCTAATGTTATGGCTAGAATGGGAGAAACATTTCTCGTAGAAGATGAGGTGCAGACTACTGCCTCACTGAAGAGTTCAGAACGCAAAGAAAGAGAAAAATTGGCTTACAGATGTTTGTCAGGATACCATTTTGTAACACCTACTGCCAGTTCAGAGTTAACAGTGCTTCATCTTGTAAAAGAGAATAAGACTCAGAAAACTGATGCCTCTTGTGGTACCTCGCAGTTGTGCTCACTTGCTTGCTGTTCCTATGGCAATAATAACACTTTTGCACCTGTCAGAAATTATTCTTCTGTGCAAGCATCAAATACTTTGCTCATAAATCCTGAAGAAATAATTTCTGAAAGACAAAATTCTTTCCAGCATGAACACTCATTTTCCTCATTGTTTATGAAGCAGAGTCCTTCAAAGATACCCCAGAAATATGAAGATGCATTTGAAGAACTCTACTTCAAAGTGTGTTCTGAAGAATTCCAAAAGCCCTTGATATTGACAAGACCTCTTTCAGATTCACAGAACCTTGAAGAGAAGGGAAGATTAGTGAAAAGAAGTGATTTTCTGAGGTCCAGTACACACATTGATAGAGAATTTGACAGGATCTATGAGCAATTATGTAGGGAGGCTGTTCCAAAACTTCCTTGGTTTCAGAGAGTTTCAAATTTAAGAAAATATGAAGGAATAAAGATGTCTGAAACTATAAAGGCTATTGTTAATTCACCTGTTCAAACTTCATCTGCAATTGCCAGAGTTAAAAGACTAGGAAATTTTCAAACTGATCTTCTTTGTTCACCAGTAAAGCGACTGAAACCTATACCAGAACGTTATTTTTCTCCAACAAAATGTCAAGAGATTTCTCACAGAAAAACTCCTAATATTCAGACAGTTGGCAAGGATTTTTTGACCACACACAAGGACAGCAAGCCCAGCTTTTTTGAAGATCACAACTGTCAGATTCAGGTATTTAAGGACCTTGTATCAACAACAAAATATAAAGATTGTGCACTCTAGGTATTTGGAGAAGGGCTTAAAAATAGATTAGAGCTATGAGCTGTTTGAACTTCTGGTAGCCTACTTCTACTGCTGTTTGGTCAGTAGAAATGTTTTACAGCTTTAGGGATATGTATTTTCTAAAATATAAGTTGTGTAAGGTCTCTTGGATTGTGTGAAAAAGCTGAATATATTTAATAACCTCGCAAATGTTTGTAAAATGCTCAGTGAAAGATTTTGTTACATTTTAATAGACAGTGTCACTGTCAATAATCTTAAGTGACAATCCTGTTAATTGAGGGGTTCTTCTGAAATGATGACATTTTATTAGTCTTATAGATGGATAAGATGAGGCAAACAAATTAAGCTTTTCTGAGTTTCACTTCAATCATTAGACTTGTTGATTTAAATATTAAATCAGACCCTTATTTCCAGTTTCACAATAATTTCTTCTGAGGCAAGCTGTCAAATGAGGTTTTTTTAATTAATGTTATCTGTTGATGCTTTATTTTCAGCACTCTGGATTTCATGATTCTTCATATAAAACTTCTCTTGCTGTTTCTGGTACTTCCCTGCGAGGTTAGTTTCAGACACTTTGAGTTTACTACCTTAGCATTCACAAGCACTTCTTCAAATATTAAATCTACAGATCTCAGTAGAAAACTGTCTAGGTGACAGCTCTTCTTCCTTAGTAATAATTGGGCATGCTTCTTCCTTTAAGTAAGGAATCTATATACGAAAGGGGTTTCTGAATCTTATGTTCTTTAAGAAGATTTACATTAACTAGGACTTTTCCTATGAAAGTATTTCATATTATCCACTAGTTTTATCTTTTCCTATTTTGTATTTTATTAAAAATTCACTGTTACTTTCTCTATCTAAATGTTCATCAGGAAATACATACATATTAATCCTACGCTTAAATAACCTGTCTTTTTGTTTGGTTTCTTCAGTTTCACAAAAACTTGGAATTGAGTTGTTGCATGACTACTGTCCTGCTTTCTTAGGTCAGTTAGATTATTAATCTGGATAAAGACTTTTGCCAATTCAGGACAGCAGAATTCTATTATTTAAAAACAAACAAAGAAACAAACAAAAACAAAAAAACAAACCACAAAAAACCTACATCAATTTAAAATTTAAAATGCTAATATTTTGGCTTCCTTTTATTTTGGTTATTGTATGTATATAACATAATCTGAATTTTTGTACTGCAAAGTAAAATCACCAATATTTATTTTTTCATATTTTGTTTTTATTAACCTTGTCATCAAGATAACAACTAACACATAAAGTAATATCCAGAGGGTGACTTGAAATATTTTCAACTGGCATAAAAGTAGAAAATGGCAGACAAAATATACTTGTTTGCATGGTTCTTGCCTTGCTATATTTTCCCTACTGATTAATTGTAAAGAATTTGATTATTTGAGGTTAACTTATCCCATCTATCTTACTTTGCTTTCCTTAAATTTTAACTTATATTTTATGTATTTCATTTTTTTTCCTGATATCAAGTTTCTTATACATTTTTCTAATGGTGATAAATTATAAGCATTTTGAAGAAACTAACCTATACTTAAATATATTCAGTTTTTTAAAATGTATTTGAAATTAAATTTTGCCAGGACCTTTTGCACAAGAATATTTTCATAAGGAAATTTTCTCATTGAAGTATGCCAGTGAAGTATTTCCAGTGTTTTATTAGACTAATATTTTAACAACATACTGTAGTGTTCATGCTGCTTAACACTGTTCTTGCCCTTTTCACCATATTTACTGTTTTTTGTGACCCAGATACTGGGATTCCAGATGCCCACTCTGGCTGGCCTAGAGCAATGGAGAATTGCAGCTCTCCCAGAAGCACATGGAAGTGTCACCCAAGGTAAGAGCCTCTTGGAAAAAAGAAATTTCAAAATCAATTTTCTTGCTGCTCTACATCTGTATTAAAGATATGGAGGTTACACGTATGCTTCTAGAATGAAAATTGGTATGGGAGAGCCCAGGCTAAGCTGCAGACTTGAACACTGAGAGGCAAATGTCAGTGGACAAAACTAGCCAAACTCCAGGGTGGACAGCCAGCGAACACAAGTTGACCTAGCTTAGTAGCTACTGTAGTCTTTATTTTTTGTTCGTTATTGGAAGCATTTATTATTTTAGATACACTAGAGAATTGCTTTGATTGTGGCTTTATATTTGAGCTAAGTCCTCCCAGACTGGTAGACTGTGGAGAGTGCAGTATATTGCCATTTAAAAGGAATTTCTGTGCAGTTGGGTGTCATTACCTGCATTTTGGGTCTGTACATAAGCAGTGACTCTGTTTGGAAGATATCAGAGATCCTCTCCTCCTGCTGATATCACTACTAGCAGTGTATTTAGATCTCTGGATACACGACACTTCACAGAATACTGGCCTACTGTGTCTGTTTTTCCTAGAAAATATTTAATTTCTGAGGGATTATCAAGCTTCAGATGTCTTGGATTTTTAATTACAAACACTTAATCTATGAGATTTAAAAAGTATTAAAAGCTCTCTAAACAGTTTCTCATTTTATTTTCCAAAATATTTTTGATATGCTTTTTTGCCAAAAAGTCTAATTTGTTGCTACAAGATATGCTGGCTACTCAAGCTCAGTCAAGAAATATTTTCACTGTGCTTGAGATTCACAGAGCTGATGTCAAAATTTACTGGTGATATTCAAATTAAAACCTCAAAGGAAGTTGAAAGCATTTTTAAACTATTTGTATGGAGAACTTAACCAGAAAAGAGGTTTCATGATTTAAAGAAAAAAGTTTGTTTATGCAAAGATGGAATTAAAACTTAGAGGATTCTATTAAAAATACATACAATATTGATAAATATTATGTTTGGATTATTTTAGATATAATGGAAACTAGAGACAAGTTGATGAGTATACAAGGATGTTTCTGTGATGTTGAGTATACCCACTTTGCTGAGTAAAGTTCTGCTCAGTTCTTGGACTTCCTTTTGGTATAGATCACTACTTTTTCTTGGCTCCATACAAAATAGTGATCCCTGTAAGATTAGTTACTGCTCTAAAGGAAATGGTTTTTCTTTCCTTAATGCATGTAAGTAGAGAAATCAAGATTTCACAGAGTGTTTTCTTGCCAAGCCATCTGGAATAAAATCCATTTCCTTGTTCCTTAATTACACAAATACATGTTTGCTGATGTGTAGCCAAAATGGACTGTGAGCTGGCAAGTTTCCTTAGGCTTGTGGTGTGACATTTTTAGCTTTCTATGTTTCCCAGCATTGAAGCTCTTCTTTAGGGGCTTCAGATCCCTCAGAAGTTTTATGCCTAAACTGTGTGGCAAAATGCTGTGTGTTGTAATGAATGGTTCTGAAAAGAAATGGAATATTGTCTTTCTGTCTGGAACTAGAGTGCCTTTATCTAGTTGATTATGAAAGACATATTTCTGAAAAACAAATGTTCGTAACTAATTAACTTTCTTTCAGCTCTGTGTGAATGCTGTCCTACAGCTGTACTGCTATACTTAAATGTCAGTTGTAAACCAAATTGGTTTAAAATAGATAACAGAAAAAAATATGCAATTTCTTAAGTAATATGCAAGGAAATAATTGTGTTCTCACTTGTGTCTTTAATTTTTAGTTGTTTCTGAATACATTCAAAGATTGCATCTCAAAGATTAATAAGTATATATAACTTAGTTTATTCTGAGACATTAAAATGACATAGCATGAAAAGCTTCCTCTCTATCTGAAAGCAAATAGGAATGCAGACAAGGAGTCCTGCTGCTGTTCACAGTTAAAATGTTCAGCTATCTTGGTTTGTCAATTTGTTTCATTTTCATTCTGTTAATTGGAATTTCCGCAAACATAGTATTTTTGTGTAATTTATTTTATCTTCTAAACAGGTTGGGTTTTTTTCCTATAGGGTGTACAGAAAGCTAAGCTACACTGATGGGGAAGACCAAAATCCTAGCAATCGCTGTGACAACTTCTTGTGCAAAACTCACCAAGGAGCATTCACGGACTGCTAAAGATAAAATACAGTTTTGTAAAATTTGGGTTTTATCTGGTTTTCTTTCTTCTTCCAACAATCAAGGATGCATGTAATACACAACTAGGTTTGATACATACTTCCTTGTAATATTAATCTTCAGGAACGGGTTTGTCCCTTTTGACAGGGCATTTCTTATGCAATTTATGGCTAAATTGGAATTGTGTATTTAACAGTGTTTATAATAACAAAATGTGATCTGTATTATGTTTTTATCTTCCAATAAGCTTTGCTTCTTAATGTGTTAGTAATAAGATAAGAAACAAGCTCATTCACCTAAATTCACACTTTCTAGATCTATCAGTACACACCCAAATGCAGTGCTATACAGTATGATTCATGTCTGTTATGCCATGTTAAAGTTTTCTAAATAGCTCACCAAAGCTGATTGTTCAATAAAATTTTAGTGTATTTAGTTGTTATGTTCTGTGTTCTGACAAAATTTTACCTGACACAATATATATTCTAAATAAAAGATTATTCTGAACAAATACCTGCTTTCAAAATTTTTTTTTCAGTACATGATTTCTCAGGAGAAGTTTGTATACCTACAGCAAATACCTGAAAATATGGCACCCCGACCCATCATTTTTCATTCCCCAGGTTTTCATTGCTGTGGCCTTTCTTGGCAAGGAGATTGTGTTAGTGCTATCAGGTCAAGTACTCTGTTCTATCAGCATTGTCCCTTGTCAGCTTTCTGAGCTCCAGAAAAGGAAAAAATTATTTTTCTTTGGCTTTATTTCTGGGCAGACGGGAGTATTATCTTAGCTCTTAAAATCAAAATCTTGTTATCTTAAGTACTGTTCTTGAATGGGACAAGAAGCCAGCTTCAGTGGGGTTTTCTCTCCAGTAAGAACTTTTGCAATGTGCATACATATTCTATATTCACTCATTATTTGGATAGTGTGTTTCCTTCAACAACAGCAACAAAATATTTTCTTTTAGAAATACTTTTGTGGCTCATTTTTCTTCCTGTTCAGATATGGATTCACTGTAGGGAATATGCTTTATGCCCTACCTTCTCCTTGCATTTGTTGAGGTAATTATTTCCCAGTGTTTCTTGATACACCAGTACTGAAAGATTGCAAAATTTATTCATGGTTTCTGGGTTAAAGTAACTTAGAGGTTAACTGGAATTGGGTTTTGGACATGTTCTGCCTCTAGGTACGACTCCTACACAGCAACTTTAATGCAGGCTTACCCAGGTAGGAAAGTAAGCTTGTTTATACAACATAGCAAGAGTTCATTGTCTCCATGAAAATTATTTTGAAAGAATTTAAAGAGGTAGTGCTTGGAAATCCTTGAAGTTTTGGAAGATAAGATCATCCCAATGCCATGGTTTTGGTGCTAGCAGTAGCAAAAAAGGAGAAAATTACACAGTTATTGTTTGAATTTGAGTCAGCAAACTCTTTAAAAGTATGATACAATCAAAAGGCAATACTGTTTTTCATAATAATACTGTTTAAACAGCTGCATCTGTAGTGATTGTCAAATGCTATAATGACTATTGGAGTATATCTGTCTCGACTTATGAAGATTTCATGGTGTTACCTGATCTATCTTGTATTTTGAGCTCCATTCTTCCATTTCAAGCAGTTTTGCTTCTTCCACCATATTTCTTTTGAATGCTAAATTTATTGTTAATAAAAACAGCTTTACACTGTGTCCCTTTGCTTCAAAATTTTTTTTAAGGAACACGGGAAAAACAGATGAGGTTCCTGAGACAGTATAAATGTAGACCTAGCACCTTTTTTTTATTTTGTTGTAATTAGTTCAAACTTGCTTAATACTTAAACTATCCTATACTAGTTAAATTCTTTAAGTAGATCTTTCTCTAATGGCTTGAAGATGGAGCAATATTGAACATGCTCTTTTGTGTAAAAATTCAGTAGTTGTTTGAAAAAAGTATCCCAAAAGTCATTAAAAAAAATTAGGTCATTCAGTTGCTTATTTAAGCAGATGGAGGTTAAAAAGCTGGAGAAATAAAGCTAAATCTGAAATGCCCTGGAAACAGCTGATAAGCTGTAAAGATCATCCTGAAGTAGAGTGTCTGCAAGCAACAGTCAATAATTTAATGGTAGCGGTGATTAAATGTGGAAAGGAGGGATATATTGAAGGCAAATATTTACAAAAATGCCCTGCTCTATTAACAAGTATATTGCAAGGGAAAGCAGCTGATGAAAATTGGCATAAACACATAGCTGGACTAAACAATGAAGACTGAGTGTATAGAGGAAACTAGATGTATCTAAATCCCATGAGGTGGACTTACTGTTACATGTATACTCAATGAGGGAAGTGTGTACTTCATTTCTGTTACATTAATTATCAGATTGAAATGACAGGTTGAATTGAGGTAACTCGTGTAAGTTCTTTGACTAGTCAATTTAGAAGAAAGGCATAATCAAGAGTTGCATCTCATTGATGCCACCTAAATTAAAATATTTTATGTAAATATTTTGCATATTAATGTTTTTCAAACTATTTTGATATGAGTCTAAGCAAGCATATGTTGATATGTATATTTTTACTTGTCTAGTTCCTACTATGGAACAAAGTATAACTACTTTCAGTCTAATCAAATTAAGTTAGTGCTTCATGCACTGATGTTTAGCTTTGAATATTTGGCTTTGGATTTGTCTTCCTCCTGTAGGGCCTTAGTCAGGGCCATCATTTAATATGGTTCTCCATTAAAGGGGTTCTTGTAGATTCTTCAACAGTATTTGCTTTTGCCTATCTAGTGGTAGCTGGGCTAAGACTGATAACACAGTTATTTTTGCTCCAAGTGTGCCTTGTTTCTGGGATAAAACAGCCAAACATACTGCCTTGATTTCTGCACACAAAAGCAAGTGCTAGCATAAGATAGGCAGTGACACTGGGCAGTTTTAGCTGCAGGGCTTGGCCCCTTCCTTTTGGTCTAGCATAGAAATTACAGCATGTTATATAAGATCATTAACTATGAACTAAACTATATGTTAACCAGGCTGTCAAAGAACTGTTTCTTTTATATTGATTTTCTTCTTCATGAATTTGTCTTATCATTGGATATGTCCATCCACTTCTGCTTTTATAAAAGTTTGGGTGTCTGTACTATGGGCCTGTTGTTTGTTTTCAGGGCTATCCTTCAGGACCTGAAACACTTGCAGGGCTCTGTATGTGCTTGAGAGTTTGAAGGTCTTTGACACTGCTCTATGTGGATTTTAAAGGCATGACTATCCTTTATTTTTGAGAAGACAGAATTGTCTGACAACTAAAAGTATGCATATATTATCAACATGCCTTGCTGTTTTCTGCTACAACTACTTAATGACTCCTAGCATATAAAAATACATCCTCACTCTATAAAACTTACCATTTAATGAGTTTAAATTCTTGAATGTGCACGCAGTAAGTGAATTGTTTGAGGATGTGAAAAGCTCTTTCTGCTTTTGTAAAGTAGTAGGAATGGTAACGTAAAACCCAACAGGAATGTAAACATAACACAGAGTATTAAAAAGAAGAAATCCTTGTGAGGAGATTTATTTTTACAGATAATTTGATAATATCTTTGTGGACTCTTGAATATGGTTGGATATAATATTGCATTAGCTGAGATTTGAGACAATTTCTGGTATTGCTAAAGAAAACTGAAGATATATAAAGGAACTGTTGAATCTCATGAGAGATACAATTACTACTTTAAACAAACCATTAAAATAGTCTCCAATTATCTTTAGATAGATTGTGTTATTACCATAGACCAATCACAGTGGGAAAGTATGCACTGTAGAACAGCAGATTAGTTTTTAACTGGTAAAACAACTAAATCACTAAGTGTGCAAGTATGAAACATGATTTCCTCTCTAAAGTATTGGTAAAACCTATATAGAACAGTTATACTCTGCTACAGATCTACAGACAGTTAAGTGGGTCTTTGGGCACTCTTTGAAAGCTGATGGTTGTTTAAAACACAAGATTAATTTTTACTGGAATCAATACCATATGAATGCTGAGATACCAGATTCTACAGCTGTTTTAAATTGTCCTCAGAAGGGCAGGTCCTCCAAATTGGCAGTCTGGAGCTATACTTATTTCTTGCTTAGTCCTTAAACGTGCTTGGAAGACACTTTAGAACACTTACCCCTTTCATATCATTGTTTGGTATATGACTTTGCCAGGATATTATCTCTAATAATTCACTGTTCCTCCAGAATGAAAAAGCAGATCTCACTTTATGATTACATTTTTATTTCAGGAAGCCACTTCAGATGTTCTCCCCTTTTGCTGCATGAATCAAGCCCATTAATCTGATGGGATCATCATGAATGGCTTCTACTTTTGCTGTGTTTTCAGCAGCCAGCTGCTCACTATTGAGGTAAATGCTAACTTTGGAAGCCATCATGATGGGAGTAGATGATCTTTCTTCTTCATCTTCCTCTAATGAAGGATCTTTTGTTCTCCTTGGTTTTCTGCGTTTTCCCTTGACACTGTGATCAAGTGAGGCATAACACATCTGGCTGGTAGACTTCACCTAAAAGGAAACTTACTTTAACATTCAGTAGTTATCATTGCTTTAAAATTATACCTGAGACTATGTCTACTGTGTAATCATAATAGTTGCTGAAGTATGCCTAAACTAGCTGTAAAACAAGCCATTAAAAGTACAAGCAATTGAAATGTGGGAGCCTAGAAAACAGATCAACATAACCTAATGGCAAGTGACTCATAGTGGCAATACGGAAAAATTATTCAAGGTATCATTGGAAAGATTCTCTATGGGAAGGAAGGTAGCTTATGAAATCAGTCCAAGTTCTTTAAGATGCGACATATTATTTGATCTGGCTTTCTTCTCACTTTTGGTTAGTTAGAATCTACTTATTAGCAACATTATTGCCAGGCTTTGTCTCTGCAGAAAACCAAAGGTGGATGCTTCTCATCCATATATATGATCCCATTTCCAGTGCAAAATATATGCCTTTTGTGTTTTTCCCTTGCTTCTCTATGTTTTCCAAGCCAAACTGTCAGTGACTATTGACTTTGGAATTTTCATGGATTATTCTATTTTCATGAAGTTAATGAAAACAAATGTCTAGATTAGAAAAGATATTTTTACCTGCTGGAAATATCCTGAGAGAGAGGCTGTAAATCAGTCCTAGTGAAATACATGGAATTCAGGTGATTGATGCTGGGAATGCTTCAACTACAAGTAAATTTCAGTTGACGCTTGCATGCTCATAGGCACAGAAGTATCTCAATAAAATGCTAATCAATAGAAAACTATCGTTCACTTTCACATAGATTTTGTGCTGGACAGAAGAGAGTCACTCAAATTCATGAGTATCATGTGATACAGCTTGTATTTTCACTTTGGTATCACAAATAAATAAAATTACTTCTTTACATAAGCCATGGCAGTAGATGTAGATTTAATTCAGCCTGATCTACACGCCTGTGACAGAGCTTTATCATGCCATATGCATGGACTTGAGCTGTCTATATTTCTTCTGCTTCCTCATGAATGACTCAGATTGAATGGTCAAGTCTGTGCTGAAAGACCCTAGTGAACTGAGACAATAATGCATGGTAATTTTTGTGATAGTGTGAACATTTTTGTCATGGGATAAACACAGGAACTCTGAGAGACCACATTACCCTAATTCAGAAATCTAGAATTAAAGATACCTGTAGCTGGTTAACTGGCCTTTGAGGCTGGGACTTCATCTGCTCATAACAACATTCTTCTGTAAGTTATCAAAGTAGAAAAATGTTTTAGTTATTAAGTTATGTTACTGAGTCTTAAAAGATCAGATCAACAGATCCTCTTTATTACAGAACTCGCTCCCCCTTTCCTAGAAGTTTGGTTTGGTTTGAAATTACGCACAGATCTTTACATTTATACAAGCTCTTCGTTTTGAGACGCTTAGTTTGACAGGACCATTTGAACGGCAAAAAAACAAATTCAGTATGAGATCTGTTTTTACAAATAGTAGTGTAGTATGATGGTTTGCATTTCAATCTCAAGCAGGTAGTAATACTTATATTACTGATTGAAAAGATGTGAATTCTCAAGTCTGATATTTGAGAAATGCAAAATGTGTTGGCCAAGTCAGTTTTTAATCGTACAATTATTATAGCTGCTGAATAGACACATGTTCCTAAAATGAAGCTTACCTGAATTATCTTGATTGAGATTGCCATAAACTGGGTATTCGTCTGTGGGATAGTCATCATAGCTACAAGGGGAATAGAAAAATATCTTTAATTCACAGAATATGCTTTATTTAGGACCGCACTATTCTACTCTAATAAACATTTTATGCACATGTACCAATATCTAGATATTGTGTGTGTGTATATATATCTCAGTAGCAGATTATATGTGATAAACAGACTAAAAGTATTGGAGGGAGCAGAAATGGCAATGTGCATATTCCGATGAGAAATTTGTTATCTAGCCAATAATTGAACTCTCCTATAGCTTAGTCAAGTATAAAGCTTATCTCAAGACTACTAAGCTACTGTTTGATGTAGGTCTAGAAATAATGATTGCTGAAAGCAACCCAGTTCCTGTCCTCTGAGACCACTCTGCAATACAAGGTAAAGCACTGCATGTGTCTTTTGGAATTATGTTCTTAAGAGGTCCACTCTTATGTCGACAGGAACAGAGAAGACCACAGCAAAGTTCAGCTTTGGATTTTTAATGGTATTCTGTTTCATTACCTAGGGTTACTTGAAATTGTTTCAAAGTGTGTCTGTAAAATGGGAATTGTTAGTGGGAAGCACTGTGTAGCCTTTTTTCTATTGCATCCCTATACTGTGTCTCATCAAGGCAATGAGGTCATGCACTCTAACATCACTTTTTCAGTGATATTTTTCAGCTGAACATGCAGTAATAAACAAAGAGAAACTTTACAACTTCTGTTTTATTGCTTTGGGACATAATTTGTTATGAAATGGTTATGAAATATAAATACATAATTAAATTATTTTTCCAGAAATATTAACTGTCAGACTATAATTTATCATTGTTTTCTGAAAGTTCTTTTAAATTATTATGGAATGATTAAGTTTAAGTGGTGGTAAATGGTAGTTTAATTCAGTATCTTTCACTTCCATCAGCACATAAAATTTTACTATTAACATGCAATTATTTCATTGTTGGTAAAATGACTGCAGGATGTACCTCCCACATTAATTTTTTTCTGGTTTTCTTTGAAAAGCTTTTTTTTCCACAGCCACTCTCTCCAACATTTTCAGGCAGCCTACATGAGATACTGAATTTTCCTCTATGTCATCCCTCCAAAGCCATTGGTCATTATTTATTGTTTATTTCACCTTGCCAAAAAGAAATTTTTTTATCTAACTTACCTTGGATTGTTCTCTTCATAGTTTTTATGCATTTTAGCTGGAAAATTTGTTAAACAAAAAAAAAAGAGAGAAAATGAAATGTGCTGTTTTAGAATACTTCAGATAATTGCCTCAATGGACATGCTTTGGATTCATTTGAGAGGGTACAATTGAAAGTTCTGGTTCTTAGGACCTTCAGCTGTCCCTCTACTTTTCTCAACTACTTTTGTCTGATACAAGAAATGTTTGTGTTATGACCCTGTGCTATGGCTGCAAAGTCTATGTTAGGTTGCAATATCCCAGAAATGTATTCTACCGTGTAATTCATTCCTTTTTTCCTCCACCTTCTGCTTCTACCTCATCTCTTCCTCTGTCTAGGGAGGTGCATTGTATGCTTAGATTACAAAGTGAAGATGTATTTATTTTACCAGTTCTGTAGCTTGTATCTCTGAAAGAGAGATATCCTGTGAACCACACAGATGAAGAAACTGAAGCAGAGAGGCAGTGGCTACGAAGAGATTTATTGCTAGAGCTTGATTCATAACTCAGAAACGCCTGACTTTCTATCCTCTGGCCCAGGACTCTAGAATTTACCATAGTAAGCCCCAATTCCATGAGCAATGCATCAGCCAATATGATCTAAACCTTGGTCAAGGTTAATTTTGTAAATGACTGTCATTTTTCCTCATGGAAATATCTGCCTAGTCGCCCTAAAATGTAAAATAAACCAAAGACGCTAACCCACACCGATCCCCCCACCCATCCCAAAACACTCCAGCAGCTTTTTTATTATCCTGTAATAACCTGATTCTCTTATACTTGGTGAATTCAGTTTATAAGTACAGGCCTGCTCCTGCTGTTCATGTAGATTATATATGTATGTATATTTAGCATGGTTGAAGCCACCAATGTTTGTATGCCCACCCATACATGTATACCACGGGTGCAGTTTTCTCAGTGTAAAGGGAATGGTGAGGATTATACAACTTCCTAAAATGACAGATTTGTATGGATAAGAGAGGTTACCCAGACATAATTAATTATGTCAAAAAAAGTCATAGGCAATTTCATCCAAAACCAGAGAATATGACTGTAGTGACCTTCTAACACAAACAAATTAGTTTCTTATTGTGAGTGGCACATTGGCTTAAGAGCTACATTAGAATCCCATGATGAAAAGCAATTAGAATGTTTTTCCAAAATACACCGATTAAGCATAAAATGTGTATGAAATCTGAAATTTTAATGAGCATTCAAGAATTTGGGGAGAAGAATATTTTCTCAAATATATTTTGTATCAGTGCAGCTACTTAAAATAAATTTTAAATTGAAGTATAATAACCAGTTATATGAAAGGTACACTTAAAAAAAGGAAATTACATGTATTAAAAGTATACTTTAAAAACAAAAATTTAGTCAGAACCAAATTCTTCACCTAGTGCATATTCTGTTGGTTTGTCTTCAGAGAATGGATTTGGGTGACTTTCTAGCAGTGGATTGGGCCATTACCAATCATTCTGTAATCATACCTGACTCTCCTAAAAATCTTGAAAAGTTACATCCTCTCTACTAATATCATTCTTGCCAAAGGATAACTTTTCAAACAAATCAATTTGTTGGCTTGAAATCTCTGAGCAGTGATGGCTTTCTCTACAGACAATTTAAATATCGAAACTCCATTCCTTACAAAGAGACAACACAACTTACCTCGCTTCTTTTTCAAACAGTGTGAAATGTTCAGTGCCAATGAAACAATGAGAGCCAAACTCAGGAAGGCCAAAGCTCCCCAGACAGAAAAATGGCAGCCCATTTCTATAACTGAAAGAAAATAATTTTGTCATTTGTGTTGTGTAATAGTTCCATTATATTCTCTGTGCTTGGTTGATTTTTGCTTTCTATAATTGAAGCTGCTGTTTAGTTGTTTACTCTGTGACAGCCACTGCTATACAAGCTAAATAATTAACATCAAAACCAGATGCTAAATAATAAGAAAGCAAGATCAATAAACTGTTAGCAGAACTACTGTTTCATTGGAATTCTGCCAGATGTTGGGCTATTGGTTTGCCTGTAAGATACAGCAAAAATCAGAATAAATAAATAAAACAGTGATTTTACCAAATAGGTGCAAAGTTATTTCTGTAATTGTCTTTAACTTACTCTTTGCAGTAAACTTTTGGCTAAATTCTACAATTCATGAATATACTTCTAAATTGAGTCAAAACAAATTCACTGGAAATATCTCTGAATAATAGCAAAGACCATAAGATTTTAACAATCCCTAGAAATAATATCAAAAGTTGGTTATGTTTTCTTGCATTGTTTTCTTGTTGTTAAAGCCACTTACTTGTACTCATCTTTTTGCTTGAGAAAACAGAGGAAGTGGTGATAAAGGATAAGCAGCAGCTGGGAACAAGTGAATCCCCCAGAACTACTGCAGAGAAAAGCCGCAACAGCTCCTGGAAAATCACCTGGTAAAAGGTGGGTCAATTTAATTGAACAAAGTTTTTTTTTGCACTGAACTTGCCTCTCCTTGGAGTCCTGCTATAAACACAAGAAAGAACTCCCATGCACCAAATCTATTTTGTCATTTAATTAATTCTTTGATCAACCTAGCTCATCCAAATTTTCTATCACAAACCATGCTGAAGAAAATAGCTTATTTGTGACAGTCTAATGGTCAAAATTATCAGTGTTCCTGCAAACCTGTGAAACCCTTCCTTGACAGAGGAAATGCTGAGCCAAATACATGAGTGAAAGGAGTTTGCAGATAGATTCTTTGCTTTCTCCTAGAGGCATGTTTCATGTTCTCCTAGATGTGAATTGCTTGAAATAAAGCCTGGTACCCAAAACTAATGATCTCCTCTCATACTGCATAAAAAAGTCTGTCTGGAGCAGAGGGGAGGGATTGGACAATCCTGATCCTTAATGCACTTAATTGTTTTGGACATATCTGGGTTCCTTCAGGAGACTGACATTTTGTTTGCCTCTTAAAGGAAAGCTGAGGTGAAGGAGTATAGGAATACATATTTCCATGTTGCCAGCCAGGGTTGGGTGGCAATGTGTTTGCTCCTGCTGAGGACCCAGAGCTTTGATCCTTGGCTGACCAGCTCCAGCTCATCTTAAGAACTTCTTACAGGTTTTGTTCCCTTGTTATGCTGGTGTTGCAAAAGCATTTAGATTTGTTTTACTCCAAATGTTTTGATGATGATGAAACAAGACAAGATAAACCTTGGTAGTAAAAAGTCACAAATCACATGGGCTTCTAGGATGCAGGTTTCAGAACTCTCTTTTAAAAGGAACAAAACAGCAAATAAGCTGTTACTTTCTGATGGACTTGTAACTGATTTTTGCACATGGTACTTCCAGTGGCCATTTATCCTTCCTTTTAAACTAAACATCCAATTTTCATTCCTTTCTTTTCTCCCCCACGAGTTCTCCCAAAGGCACTTGAGGGTTCTCTATCACTGCAATACTACTTTTCATGTTGAGAGGCACTTTTTTGCAAAGAGCTACAGATATTTATGAGGAGAGACACCACCTCCAGGAAGCAGCTATATATTATTCTAGTTTTTCAGAGAAGGAATTAAAAGAAAGGGAGATCCTACATTAAGATGTTATCAAGCCATGTCAAGAATCACCATTGTTTGGAATCTGGTTACTCTACAGTTAGTCACTCAACATTTGCATCCTATGCAACCTGTCCAAAACTATGAGTCACTCAAAGGCAAGAAATTTCAATGCTGTGCCCAAAGACGCAGTCACCTAAAGTTCCAATCCAAGGTTGTTCCTTTAACTTGATATGGAATGCTGTAATTTATCTTTCTGATTCAGGAATCCTACTTTTCCCTGATGTTTTCTAGGTAGAAGGAGAACTCTTAGTTTCAATTTGAATATTTTCAGTCCTTAACTGAAGTGGAGGAGGTAACCCATTTTTTGATGATAAGTATTATTTTCCTGTTTCAGCTTCTGATTTAAATTGGAATTATTATCTGGACAATAGTCAAGGCTGGAAAAAATTGTTTCTCTTTTCAGTTTTCAAGTTTAACTTCTACAGTATTTAAGCAATCCCACTACTCTAATAACATTCTAGAAAAACAAAAGACATGAAACTTGGATTTCTAATGAAACATACCAATGTTTTAAGTCACATAGAAAACTACATGGGTGTGGGGAGACTAAAAAAACATATAAATGTCTTCCTAGATGAACACTACTTACTTTATTTTTAAATTTATTTTCCACAACTCTGACTTAAACATCTGCTTGTGTTGCAGTGAAACGTATACAAACAGAACACGTGATTCTAGTATCCTTTTTTTAAAAAAAAATTTTCTCTTTGCAATACAAGCTATTTGGTTCTCAGACATGATTTCTTATACTGTGGAAACAACAGCAGTTTTCATTTACCCTATAAAGTCATAGTAAAGACCTTGATCAGAGACATAAGAGTACCATTCTGAGCACTTTATGCCATTCTAATATCAGCTTCAAGCTAATCTTACTATCCACATAAAATATGAAAAATTTTGATTTCATATCTCAGTTTTACAGATATAAAACTCACAGATCTTTCCCAGGTATTCTTATAGTTGTTGCAAATATGCTAGTTATTTACATTTATGACTGCATTATTTAAACAGTAACTACTTTGACAGCAGCAGCAGAAGGAAAACTGATAACTGTGAAGAACAATTTGTCTCCACAGATAACTACACTGCTGTCCCTATATGTATAATAGCAGAAGCAACCTGTCACAGTTAACTGGTTGTGCTAAAGACAAAAATAAGATAAGGAGACTGTGGATGGTGAGTGAGAAAAGAGAAAGTCTATTAGACTATATCATTCAATTCTGAAAATAGTGTCTTCTATTCTGAAAATAACATTTTCTATTCTCTAATTTTAATTCTCATTCAAATAATCTATTCTCAGATGTAGCAAAATTAGACTGTTATGTTTTGCATAGTGTATAGTTATCCCAAAAAACTCATGACACTGTGTTCAGGGGCACTCTCACCATCAACTGGAATATTTTAAACAATTTTATTATCTTTGGAAAAAAGTCACATAGAAAAATTATTCCCTTGGGAATAGTACATTATGATTCTAATCAGATAAACTTAAATCCCATCAGGGTTTTCTGCAATAGTCTATCTATGGTGAGAAAACCTAAGAGAGGTAGTAGTTCCTTACAAGAAATAATATTGAAGCCATTCTTAAAGTAATGTGCTGCTCTGTGAAAGAAAATATTTTATCATATAGCCAAGGGTTTCATAAGAGGGACAATTCTTCTTTTATTGTTAGAAGAATTTGGGATGTGTGAGTGGGAAAGTAGTATGTTTAATCATTATAAAGATGACAGTATTTTGAAAAACTAATATCTAAATCTCTCTAGTATTAATGATACACTCCTATGCTGCTGTTCTTCCATTTCTATTTGGAAACCAGAGTAAACTTGCAGTTGTGTCCAAGTTGAACATCTACCTTAGGTAATTTACTTCATTTGGGTGATGTTTTCACTTTTCTGACTTTAGGGATGGGGTTACTCATCTTCTCTTAGTATATTTTACATTTCTATAAACTGCAGGTACCATATTCTCACCACAAAATATGGGCAAATAAAAGACTTTCAAAATACTTAGTTAATTGTGCTTCTTCTCTTTTTCAAATCTGTTAACAGCTTTCTCCACCAACAGAGACAAGGCATAGGAATAAACAGAGTTTTGGTTATTTGTTCTTTGGTTTTCTCTTTGCAGGATTCATTATACTGTTATTGGAGGGACGTGAGGGACAAGAAGCAAAAAAAAAAAAAAACCACCAACCAAACAAAGGCCTCCAAAATATTCAAAGTTTTTCTGGATTACTTTGAGCAATTCAGTTAATTGCAACTCAAAGGAGTGGACATAGTCATGTCCCTACCTTTGAGGAAAGGGGCCAAATTTAACAATTCATGTTAGATGTTTGTCCTCTTAACAAAATAGAAGTCCTATGTTTCGTTCTTTCTTTTTCTAATGTATTTTGTTTAGAGAATCCATCACACAGGATAACAGAAGGACAGCATGTTTCTACCGAGCTTTTGTACTGAAAAGGAATGTGAGGTGAGGAATACCATCAAGCTGGACATGCCATCCATGGTATCAACTCATCATTCATAGAAGCAGATTAATCATTGTCAGATTTAAGATGATGATCTGGAGCACAAAATGGTTTTCTGTCAATTTTGTCTGCAAATTTGTCAAAGATAAAACTGTCTTTCCTACCCCCTTCCAATTAAATGTTGATATAAATAATATTTGGTACTAATGACCGTTAGAAAAAGAAACTCATTAAAAGACTGATGAATGTTAAATTAGCATTAAAGATGCTTCCACCTCTTTGAGCTTTTAACACAGGATTCATTCTCTGGAAAAGATTCCTTAAACTGCAATTAATTAGTGCACAACTAATTGCTTTGTAAGATATCAACTTCATACTTCAGAAGGGAAACAGCACATTGTAAAATCAGAAGGGAAACAGCACAGTAAGTATTTTCAGCAGAAAACTAATGCCAATGGTTATTCTTCGTTAAAAAGTCTTAATTAATGAGTATTTAAGTGTTTTTAATAATTTTCATTTAAAACCTTGAGCAACCTTCTCAGAAGACTGGTAATCTACCACAGCGTGGTTTTACTGCTTCTTTGTTTCCAATGTTATAACTAAAAGATAGGGCTTACCTGTTTCTATTGGTTTTAGGAATACTCCCCACCCCTTTATCCAACAGGAAATCCAGTTATGTTCACAGACCTTGGATGTTCTTTTGTTTTGAACCTGGTAGCACAGATCTGTCTCCAGAGCTGTTGTCAATCTTAAAGGCCTCCAGTCTTTTTTTTCACCTGCTTTCTTACAAACAGGAAATGTGGTTCAGGCTTTAGAAACTCAGAGTCTCCTTCAGTGCTTGCCTCCAAAAGAGAATTAAAATGTGTGCATTTGTATTTATTATGCACCTGTCTTTTCACAGAAGGACATGTACAGGACTATTAGTTCCATTTATGTGATACAAACTTATTTTTGTAATATTCATATGAGACCCATACTCTAAGTCTTCCCAAATGTGATCTTATGTTTAAAATAATTTAACAAAAGTATTTAGATACCTCTTAAACTAAACTACAGAAGTATTTTACCTAGTAGTGCTAAGAACTTGAGGTTTCTTAACCAAGTCTAAAAATCCATTGCTGCGAGCCTACAGTTTAGGTACAACAGGAATCAGAAGCATGATGAAGAAATTATAACATTGCCAGCTCTTGGAGATCAGGTTAGAATAACATAATATGGTCCCTCCATTCTTTACAGTCTATGAACGTGGGCCCACAGTCCAGTCCAATTGTGAAAAGAAAGTGTAAACCAGCCTGTGGCTTACCATGTGTGTTTAAAATTTAATGAAATGTCTGTGTTTAGGTAGAGAAGCCATTTTATTCTCAGAATTGGAGTAGGTTCTTCCAGAGGAAGCTTGCACTCTGAGCAAAAAAGCTTCCTGCTAACTTCTGAGGTTTAGGGTTAGTTTTTTTCTTTGTTTTTTTCTTCAGAGCAAAGAGTTTTATTTCCAATTACACATAAGGTAGAAGTAAGAAGGGTTTCTTAAGGAAAAAAGTGAATCACATGTTCATGTTTGTCTTTTTGGATTATGTACATTGAAATAGTCCTCAGTGTAGTCTAAGGAACAGTGTAAAACTTTGTTCTTCAAGAAATCGTCTAATGCGAGAAAATGTCCAGTGCAGGAATATTATTTTATATTAACTGCCTTAGATCAATGCTTAAGAAATAATTTACTGGATTACTATCTAATTTGAACACGAAGGAAAAGGTTAGTCTTGATTAATACAGACACTTCTCTTTGAGTCCAAGGGTGATATAGACTCTTAACAACTCAGAGCTTTATCATAATGAAGTGAATTGAGGATGAGGAATTAATATAAAAATACTGAAAATAGTGGGAATTCTAATAGACAGATACTGAACTGAGAGAGGAGCTGGAAAAAGTGGAAGATGTGCATTGTGAAAATGAAGACAGTTGCTTAGTTTCTCAACTAGGAGCACAACAAGTAAATCTTAAATCTGCAGAGGATTCTGAATAAAATGCTTGTCAGCCTGAACAAGAAGCTTACAAAGAATAAACTCCTTTGGAGATAATTAGGGGCATAATGGAAAGGTGAATGATGAGAATGCAGCAGGGGTTTTCTGGGTTTGTAGTACTGGTGGTGTATTAATAAACCTGCTCTCCAGGAGCAAATCATTGCTGTACCATATCAGCTTTGACTGGCTGCAGAACCAATGTCTATTGGATTGAACACGAGCTTGGTATGCTATTTTGGTCAGCCTGCAAGAGGCTGAAAGCTCTGTTAGATAACAAGAAAATATTTGCTGCAGGCTGTAGAATTCATTGTGAATATAAGACTTCTTATTTTTTTTTTCTTGTCCTTTGTATCAGCACTACATTAAAAAACTTAGTGAGACAGGACTCTGCTTAAAGTGCTGTTATTCAGTATAGTAAAGACAAGGACAAATCATGCCTATATTTAGAAAGACAAGACACAAGGTAATGCTACACCATCCCCATTTATTTTGTACAAAGACATTTCCTCCTTTTTTGCAAGTCCCCAAGATGTAAACCACTGGGTGAATATTCTAGGAAAGCATCTCTGACTGCCTAGCTACTTATGTGTCTTATAAATATAAGCTGCTGGTATACCCAAGATAAAAATCTATCTCAAGTGGACATCTGACTTGGCTGGGAATAGCTCTTGCTATTTAAGATCTTGGAGAAGGTAAATGGAGTGCTATTACATATTGCTGTGGACAGATATATAAAGGAGTAAATCATGCTCAAATGGAGTTAAACAAACAATACCTTAGTACATTTTTGTAATATATGCATGTTGCCAGCAAGTTTGCCTTTCTAAAACTGCAGAATGGATATTTATTCTTCCTGAAGGTGAAATAAGTTGTACAGCTCACAGCAAAATCAGGTCTCAAATACCTACTTTATTAATACGCAGATTACAACCTTTCTTTAAAAAATTACATCATTTTCAATGCTAAATGGTGTAGTGGAAACCCCCTTGCAAGGAATGAAAGAGACACTGTTTGTAGTAGAAGTCTTGAAAAGTGTAGGTCTTCCTGCAAGATGTAAATTATATTTCTGTTTGAAGTGGGAATATATTTTGAATAATGAAACTTCAGGATTTGCTGGGGAAAGTAACTACAGCAGAAATTTTCTGAGTAGAGCTTATGCTGCAGTGGAGCCTGTTCTGGTTCTAATCTCACAAACACACTGAAGAAGTAGAACGCTTCTTTTAAGCTTAGCATGTGGCTCTTTACTTAGATTGCAGTTGCAGACCTGGTGCCCCTTGTGCAGTGAACACAAATGAGCCACAGTGCTACAGGAGAAAGGTTGGTGCAAAATAGCTGCCAGAAAGAGTGAGCACTTTCAAGCAAGCCTCAAATGCTGCAGAGAGCTCTTCTCTTACAATGAATGTTGTACATAATGATAAATTAAAAAAAAAAAAAACTAATCAGTGTCATTTGTGCATTGTAGACAAAGTCCTGTCTTTATTCACTGCTTAAACCACTGTTAAACAAATGTTCTCTCATTAACTGCCCTTGAAATTATGGCTCCTATTACAAGCAGTATCATGGGTTTCCTGTGGGGAAACCACAGGGAGTTTTTTTCTGAATGCTACAAAACCTTATTAACAAGGACTGTAAAGAGAAAATTTCTTATCGTGGTAATTCTGCACTGAAAAGTTTCCATTGAAAGCTAACACTGCACACTTGTGCAGCTTTGGGTGGGGTTTTCTGTGTTGCATGCTGTGAGATACCAGATCAGTCCCTGTGCACCTAGCAGAGAGAAAACAGAACAGATGTCACTTCATCCAAAACCTCCAGAAATAATGTGTGGCTTTTCCACTGACTTAATAGATTTTATTTTCTGTTCAGAGAGATGCTGTGTCCTAAGAGAGATACAATCTCTAGTGATTTTTCTTTCAATAGCCACAAGAAGAATGTATTTCCTATTAAAGTGGCTATAATCCATTTACCTGGTTTTAGGATTTTTGTAATTCCCTCTTGACACACTTACACAAAGAGTGTGGGCAAACATTTTCACCTGGGCAGACAAAGACCTTACCCTGCAACTATTCCTCATGTGAGACACCCTAGTGAAGCCAGGGGGCTCCATTCTGTGCTTGGTTGCAATTTTACAACTCTGACTAAAGTGCAAGAAGAATTTGTGAGCAAGATAGTGTCCCTAAAATAGTGAGCTTCTTCTTTTAAAAGTTTCTTGTGGCTGTTGGAGCCATGGTTTCTGTCCATGTATCTCTTCTGGAGTCAGTGTAAAAAACTCAAACTCATGTGTACGTGACCTGGAGCCTTGTGGAGAATCACTTTGAACAGGCTAAGACACTTGCTGCAGCACTGAGGCTGAGCTAATAAACCTGAATCCTCAACCATCTTCCTTGCTAAAGTGATTAATCTGACTCCTGTTCTGCAATGTGTCCTTTAACCAGTTTAGTCTTCATAGTGGACTTTTGTATCCCTTGTTTCTGGATGAACTGTTTGGCTAAGAAACTGTCAGAAGCTTGTCCTCTGTATTGCGATGAGTTAAACTTGCTCCAGAATATTCTGTGATTCTGAGAAACACAAAGAAACAAACACTTTGAGTGAAGTGTTCCCAGTTATAATTCCGGATGAAAATAATTCTTGCTTTGAGCAAAACACCACCTGTTCTCCACTGAAAGATTGGTATCACAGCAAATGAATTGTCATGACTCAGGATGCTGCCTCTGTATTGAACTCCAAGCCTCTCCCACAACTTTTTGAAGCCTGTATTATCACAGTATGGTTCATGTTGGGTCTTAATTCGGCTTTGGCCTATCCTGGGCACAACAGAAGTTCTGAGCTCTTTAATACTGATGGAGACTACTCTAGGCTGGCTTGATGGGGGTTCTTGTTAGAAGTCAGACTGATACAAATGTGTCTGTTTCCCATCTCCTTTGGTGACAGTGCAAGTAAAAAGCATTTGAACTACATGGTTTTCTCCTCTATAACCCTTTCTTCATTTTATCCCAGAGGGACACTGTTCCTCTAACATGACACAGTTGCCAGAGATCAGTAGGAGAACCACAGAACTGGGAGTCAAGTGCAGGTCATACACGTCTGCCAGGTCAGAAACAGTTACAAGGAAACAAAAAAATGTATGAGCCTGCCTCAACATAATCTGTGATTGCATACATTTACCAACAAGTCAAGGTATTGACTCTGCAGTGCAGCTGAATGGCCACTTAGTTCTAATTAATGTGCATGTAGGTTAAGAGGAAGATTTGAAATAATGACCATGAAGCTAAGCCTTGAAAAGTGGTCAGTCATGCATTGGAGTAGGGAATTTGAACTCACTCAGCTACCAAACTTTTCAGCTCAACAGTGTTATGGTTGCATCACTATTTAAAGAGTTATCTGGTAAGCAGATAAAAGTCCTCACCTTGCCACATTCACGGCTGTTAAAACCTTGTTTTCTTACTACTTCCTGTTCAGCAGCGCATTTGGGCACAGCAAAGTGTGTGCTAGTTCTCTTGTAGTTTAAACTGTCAGAGACTTGCTAGCATTTACAGAAAGCAAGACCACAGGTGCATGGAAAATGTCCCACAAAACACTGAAAGCCTATGAAGTGACTCTTCTACCTTGACATGTACATTTTGGCATTTCTCAGAGTCTAAAGTAGGTACTATGAATGTTTAAGGTGTTTTCTTTGGGCAAGGAGTATTAAAATGTCTGTGTGAAGGAGGCAGGACATATACTGAATTTTTGTCTCTGTGTGATAGCTGGAAAATGCAGTCATGGACCCCATTAGGTGTCATGAGTGGCCTTACTCTCTTATGCAAATTCCTCATCTGCAAAGGCAGGAAGGTGGTATGGAACTAGGTGATCCTTATGGTTCCTTCCAACAAAAACCATGATTCTATGATAAGTTTTTCCAAGAGGGTTTTCCCTAGAGAAATGTCATGACAGTTTTCACTGAGCTTCCTGGTTAATAAGACCCTGTTGTCTCAGAAGTATGGCATTGTTGAAAAACTGATCAGCTCCAAGCAAGCTCTGTTGTGGCTACCTTGAACTTGTGAACTAGCAGAATAGTCCCATGGCTTTGATTTTTGCTTTGTTTCTGATCTAGGTTACTATGGCCTTTCTATTCATGTCCTGTGTTTATTTTGAGTGTGACTACTTAAGAAAGGTGTTTTTCTCTTTTATGATATGTGTTCCTTCGGAGTATTTTTTGTCTTCTTTGTTCCGTATGCCACTCACACTTTCATAGCTGATGATTAGGAAAGAGTTACTCTATTTTGCTATTATTGGTGCAAATAAATTCTTGCTGTGTTGCTTAGTCAGTGCTTTGTTTGTAGCACTGTCCAGGGATGAAAAAATATTTGCAGGAGTGACTTTTGTCCTTTCAAAATCTAAGAAACAAAATTGCAAAATATTTAAAGGTGTTATAGCCAATTTTGTGATTTGGTTGCTATTCAGATATTTCTCTTCAGTTGTCGATGTAACTGATTAATAAAAAATTGCACATTCTTCTACATCACCACCAATGTGCATGTGCATGTAGATTCACTACTCTGTCAACTATGACCAGGGAAAGACATCGTGACTGAGATGGGACTTGAACGACACCAAAGCAGCCAGCGATGTGACCCCTCTCTGTGAGCCCTGCAGAAAGAGATGACATTTCCATCTTTCAAACTGGTTCTCGTTTTAGCAGAAGGTGTGCTATAACTATATAGTACATAGAATACTCCTCAGGCCATGCTCTGCAGATGCTGGAAAGAAAGGTTCTTCTAAGGGGAGCTCAGGAACCTGACAGCACTCCTTCAAGCAGAGGTGGCAGGCAGAGGAAGCCATTTTCCAACCTTACCTACACCACCCTAGCAAAAAGGTAGAGTTATTATTGAGTTGTATAGTGTGATAGAGCAGTACAGGGAGGTGGATTACATGCTGCACCCACACCACACCACAGTGGGGGAACAAAAACATGGTACAACATGCCTGAAGCTTGAAAATGAAGAGACAATCAAGAGAATGGTGTTAGTGTTACTGTTTGATCTTCGTGCACCAAGCTTCATTTTCTTCCCAGTACATAACTAAATACATGCTTAGAACTGTCCACCTTCACTGTCAGTCAAGCATCCTGAATACAGCATTGATTTCATACATTGCTCTACCCTTTACTTGAAGTGAAATATTTTTTAGGAGTTAGAGCACGGTGCTAAAATTGAGACAAGAGTGTAAATTATTTTCTGTCAGTTTTGAAAACAATTGTACATTTTAACTGAACAGTCACAAGCTGGATATTGCAGTTACTTGGGGAGAAAAAAAAACTGTGGTAAAGGCTGACCATTCTGGTTTGTGGCTTTCTCCTACTGAATACTTTTATTCTGAGTTTGAGACATGTACACCATGACTTTGCATGGTGGGACAGTTCACAGCTCAATAGCAGTAGCAAAACTGTAGTGTGCAAAGAAAAGCTGGAATTTTCTCCATATGAATATGACTGCTTTTCTTTTAACCATTATTAACTTTCAGTATACCTCAAAAGTTCACTGATAACACTGTTGAACAAACATCAAAATCCAGAATTTCTTTCTCCACTACTGGAGGCTAAGGTTCTTTAGAAAGAAAGGATTGATAGCTTTTTGGGGGGAGAGAATGGGCAGAAACAACTCAGAGGCCATTTGCAGCTCACTAAGTTTTCTATGTTACTGGTTAAACATGTATAATTGAATGTATGATTCATACACTAGTCCTGTGACTTGAAGCCAATTTTTTTTTTCCTTGCTATCATACAATGGAATTCTGTATTTTAATGTGCCCATCTTCTCAGTTTAGGCAATGAAATCCAGAGACAAACTATTCAGAAATAAATCTGTACTGAAGTGCTTTTTAAAGCTTGGTACTATTACAGGACTGTCTGGTTTTGAAACTTATCAAGCACTTTATAAAGTGAAATCAATAAATACTGTGCATCATACAGAGCATGATTGTACACCCAACACTGAATCAGAATACATATCTTATCCAGCAAGAGCTCTGTAAGACTAAATGAAATGATGGAAGAATGCCATCAAATGAGGAATGCAGGTTGGCTTCTCCTGAGTAGAGGTAGTAACGCAGAGTTTCCTTCACACACTGAGGTAACTTTTTTCTCTTTGTGCAAACAGATTATGGTATATGTGCAGAGTCTTGGCTCTGAATTTCCCATGAGCATTACTGTATTTGCAAGTTTAGATCTCCAATGACTTGCTGAGAGCATTAATGTGTGTCTAATTTAGCACCAGAGAAATCTGGAGATTAAATGCTTTTAAAAATAAATATACCCAGGTTTTCAGGAAGGGCAATTTCTGGAGTTGGGTGAGTTTCTACCCTACCTAAAAGTCTTGTGTTTTATAATGTGACTTATGTATCAACTCAATAATACTTTGCTGTGGCTGTAGAGAGCCTGACAACATAACTATGAAATACTACCTGTATTTCTCATTTTGTTGCCAATGTTTTTAAAGATATCATATTGATGGTTACATTTTAGGTTTGGAGAAGCAAAGGAGGGGAGCAGAGCACTGTTATATGAAATTTTGTTAATATGTAGCTAGAAGTACTTACAGTACCACCCTTTTATGTCTCTACTTTTGTTCTGTGATACCTGCTGCTTTGAGCATCCTGATCCTGAGGTGGATGAGGGACTCCTGCCCTTGGCGGAACAGTTAGTAGTTTGCTATGGGCAGGCTGCATTTTGAGTATTGTCCTTCCTGATACGACTTGCCTCCCCAGCTGCAGAGCAGGGCTAGAGTGTCTCTCCTGCACCGATTCACACGGGAAAGCTCTGATGACAGTGAAGCATGTGATGGGAGACTCCTTGAACTAAGACAGTGTCTTATCTTGAGAAAGCAGAACACTGAGTGAAAACAAACCAATATATATGTAAAGTAAACATCAGGTCAAGATACATAGTTCAGTTTACCACAACAGGTGTCATTTCTGAGACAGGTGTTTAAGGTACAGAAAGGGATCTTCTGGGCTATCAGATACATGGCTTCTGTTGGGAAAAAAGCAATGGGGTTTGTATTGCTTAGAATAACAAATGAAAAAGCAGAGTGCACTGAATGCCAAAGCCATATATATCTTCATGCCATACTCAGTGCTTTCTCAAGGCAAATGTTCTAGCTCAGAAAGAAATTGTGAAAATGCAGACTGAAGCAGCAAGTTGCAAAGTCTCTGTGCATGCTTTTCATCAGCACATTTTGAAGCTGAATTTCTTTGCTCTCAGGAAATTCCTCAAGTTTTGGATACTTGAGTTTCATGATGAACCTGTTATTACATCAAAGGTAGAAATCAGGATCTCAGGCCTTGCTGGAAAGGAAAACTGGGCAATGCTACAGGGAAAAGAGAGGCAAGATTTAAGATGAGAAGGAAGTAATGAATAAAGAAATAGAAAGAAAGACACAGAGCAGAAGTCTGATTGTTTCAGTAAAGGATAAATAACAAAGGCCCCCATGGTATGAGCCATGCTTCATTAAAGTAGCCAGAAGCATAGAGTCTTGGATGATGGTGCTAAAGTTATATAGTGGAGCACTTGGATGGTGTCCTTCTTGAAATCTTTGGGAGGTCTGCTGCAAGAGCAAAACTGAGTCCTTACATAATGACTGTGCCAGGAAAAGGGCAGGAGGTCAGCAACAGGTAATGGACATATAAACCTTATCCATCTATGTGAAAAAAATCTGAAGTGTTGAATCTCACCACCTCAGAAAGTGACTCATGTTCCAGCTACTTGCTTCTCCTCCTCACCTGCTCTGGAAAACACTCCTCCTGTCAAGGACACAGAACAGGCTCTGTACACAAAGGCAAGACAGCAACAAGCAACAAAAAAATCACACAAAAACCAGAAGTCCTTTTCTGGGTTTAAAAAGGAAGCTGCTGGGAAGGATCTAATTCTTGAGTAAGTCTTAATTCTCTCCATGTCATTTTTTGTGAGTTGCTTTCAGTGCTAGAGATATAAAGACTCAGTCCCAGGCCTCAGAATACCACCCTGACCAGGGGATCCTATGGAATTAAGGCAGCAGTAAATGTTACAGATCCTTCCTTGGAGTGTTGGGGTTTTTTGTGGGTGAGGCTGAAATTTTTAGATTATTTTATTTATTTGTTTGTTTTCCCTCTGGGGGGAAATCTGATGGACAAGCACTGCAGTGTATTGCTACCTCAATGGTATCAGTGTCACTTTTTTGTGGTTTGTGGTCTTCCCATTATTGTTGTGGGCTGGGTGTGTTTTGAGGTACAGGTTAATTCCTTTCTAATAAATTCAGGTCATTTCATACAACACATTGTCTTTAGAGCAATTTCTCATGCTAGGCTCAGAAGGAAGCCAGAGAAAATGAATGCTGGTTATGGAAAGCTATAGACCACTCAGAAAGGGCAGGGTTCTGCTCAGTACTGCGTCATTTATAGCATCTTTATGTAAGTGTGCCAACTTTCTTGATTTATGTGTGTGTGTATTTGGACTTATGTTCTTCCTATTATCCCAGAAATTGATTCTGTTTCGTCATGCCTCTGGGCCTACTTAAAGACTGCATGATACTCCATCACCTGCCTGAGTTACAGTGAATACACTGGAACGAATGCCCAAATGCTTCATTTCCAAAGGACAAGGGCATTTGTGCCTGCCTGTGGAGATGAGGACAGCTGCTTTTGCTACTGACTAGACCACGGATGCTTCTGTTCGGGGGATCAGAAAAGCAGCTGGTGTTTGTGTTGCTTTCCCAGGATAGGTTTTGCCTCATGCTGCACTTGGAAATTTTATCTGAACGTGACTGTTCAGGGACTTTGGGATTATGGCAGCCCAATACAAATAAGTGGTGTTACAGAACTATGCAGAGTGGGTTTGATACATCCCCAATGTGTCAAATTCATATGCTGGCTCTAAACACTGTGCACCCACAAGCACTATGTTTGTGCTGTATCAGATGTGATGTCACTCTGCTGCTCAGCACACTCCTGCCAGGACAACCCTGGATAGAAGCATGGTGAGGCGCTTTCAGAAGCACTTATGAAAGAAGAACCACATTAGTATTTACTGAATGGTAGCCTTCCAGAGAGGCATAGAAATCCTGCATGTTCTCTGCGTCCTCTGGTTATTTACCATGACAGATTAATCTAACGTTCCTGACTGAACCCATTGAGCACTAATACGATTATTGTCCAGCCAATTTAGAGGGAAGAAGGCCTGGTAATTTAAGGAGATGAAGACAGGTGTGTGGAAAAAGCACTTAGAGAGTTCTGTCCCCAGGGCATGAAAGCATTGTGTCTTGAAGTAACCTGTGATAGAATATGAAGAGCACCATTTACTGATGCAGAAGAAAATGAACCATTTGTATACAAAGCCTTTTCATTCTCCTCAAGTTGATGGTTGCTTTTTCAATGCAGTCTTTAATCTGGATTTTGTTTGCCTGTAGCAAGATATTTTAACTCTTGACTCCCCTTGCTAATGGTGCTGATGAAGATGTTGTGTTTGTAGATGGTCTGTTCTGTTTCTCAGCAATCCCAGCAAAGAAGGGGCCTAGTTAGCACTCTTGATATGCACAGATATGCCTGCCAAATACATCAGCTGCCTGCCTAATTTTTATTGTCATGGCAGTTGCTTTTAGTATCATCTTAGAAAAGCATGTCGACCTTCCACAGGCTGTCATCGTCTCTTTCCAGTGCCAGCTCCCCTCAGACTTCTTCCTGAACGCTGAATGATTTGTGACAGCCTTACCTTGACAGCTTTATGTGCTCCATGTTTGGAACACTCCACAAACTTCAGAGACTTGGTGCTGTCATAGTTTGTCGTGCTTGGGAGTGGGTCATGAGGGTCCTTTTGCTGTCAGCTCGTAGGCAGACCGTGCTGTGTTCACCTTGGAAATTTGGAAACATCTTAAAATGAAAGTGTACTTTTTGACCATCTTGATCTCTATCAGCCTGAACTGCCCCCTTTTGCTGTGGAGGACTATCTTTATATTTCAATCTTGTGTCCTCTTTGCTGACTAGTGCTCGGTCATCAGGGCTTCTTGTTCAATGTCAGATTGGGCATGAAGTTGCATCATTCAGAACTCCTAGTTAATTTAAGTTTGCCTTAAGTGAGCTCCTACAGGAATGACTCGACCTGCACAGATATCTGTGTCTCATATGTTGCAATCTTTCTATTCTGTTACTGCCTAACGATGTATGAAGAAGGAGCTTGGCCTTCCTTTCTATTTTACAGAAGCACAAGGCTGTCTCTTTTGTTGTAAACCAGCACCACTTAGTGCTGAGATGTTTCAGAGGCCACTAATGGAAAAACAAGTTTGTATATGATGATATTCAATTTCTAAGTGAAGCCCAAGTTTGTGAGGCTTTGTGGTACTATTTTTTGATCTGTCTTTGCTCTTTCTTCTCTGCCCACCTTCACTTTATAGAACTTACAGCATCTTTTTCTACTGTAGCAGTACATCTGTCAAGTACACACCTTATGCACTGGAGTCTAGGGTACAGCTCTAGTCTTGGGCCACCCCTTGCCAGCCATCATTCAGTCACTATAGATCACCAACTGTTGCAGTAATGAACTTAGACATTCTGGGTGTTCTGTGTCTCTCAGTTTCTCTAAACTCTAATGGATATGAACAGATTAAATACAGTCAGAACATTAACAAGGGAGAATCTTAGACTGGTTATTCTGCTTGGGAAAAAAAGCCAAAAGTGATCTTCTGGATAGTGAAATGCTACCAGCCTGAGATTGGTTTCTATTGGTTTTTTTACCTAGATCAATCAGCTGATTTAGTAAAGGGATTTTTTTCTTACAAACCTTCTTTTACCAAATGGAATGATCTGCTGAGTTCAGAGTAGTGCAGGTGATTACAGTGAGGGACAAGGGTCTCTTTTCGTGCTCATGTTCATTATCTCTGAACTGCAGAAAAAAACTCAGGTCTGGTACCATAGTAGCATCTCATTTCCTGGAAGGGAAAGGGACAAGTAAACCACTGAAGGATTCAATTTTTCTGAACATATTCTTCCTGATATCAGAAAAATGTAAGAGTTGAATGAAACTACTGCTGCCTTACCTTGCTCTGATGCATAAACAAACCTGACCAAAAATATTATGTATGAATTTTATGCATCACAAGCTTATACTAAATGATATGTCTGGTACCTTTTGTATTTAAATGTGGTACTTTTAATACAGGCTCAAGGTGTTGCACAGCTAATTATTTCTTTCATTGTCACAGATAGGTTTTGGTGGTCACTTTTTGAACAAGTGAAGACCAGCTAATGCTTGTAAACAGTAGTACCTAAAGCAAGACTGGGAGAGTGAGCACAGGCCACCTGAGCAGAGCTCACCTACATAATACCAGGCAGTAGAAACTGCTGTTTGTGGCACACCAGGTTATAAATGTTTGGACAATATCCAGATGTTTTGATTGCAGTTTTCTGAGTGCAAATAATCTCCATTGTCCTCTACAAAACCCTCCTTGGCCTGGTACTCATGTGTAGCAGAAAACAGTAAAGTGCAGAGGTGACAGCTGCAGAAAGACAGCAAGATCTTTCAGATCAGGGCATAGGGGAAATAGGGACTCCTCTCATTTAGTGTGCTCAGGAGTCATGCATCAGTGATGGACTAGGGCATAAACACCTTCAGCTAGCATGAAAATGGATCAAGCTGATGAAAACACGCCTCGTTTTATTTCAGTGTGAAGGGAAAAATGTTCAAAACTACTTAATAACTTTCTATGGAACAGCCCTCATGCTTATATAATTATCTGGTTTTGACTATCATCATACTCTCTTTTTTTTTCCACACAAGAGTGGGGAAGTGTAGAGATACAACTGTGTAAACTTCCTAAGGTTGTCGCAATTATCTGGCAAGTATCTGTCAAAGCCTGCCAGATAAAGGCATCATTTGCTTGTTCTACACTTTATTTAAGCCATTTTCTTATTTCATTGTAAGACTCTATTGCAGCTTCCTGTTCACTCAGCAAGTAAACTGAAAGAAAGTTGCTTCTTTTCTGGATACTAAATAATTTGGTCGCAGTAACTGATTCGTCCAGTAAAGAAAATCAAATGCAGAATTGGTGAGAGATTATATAGCTAGAAGAGTTTAGTATTTCACAGCAAAATATATTTAGGACTAGAAACTGAACTCCAGATTGGATAGAAGAGTTTGTGATCTGTATCATTTTTTACAATGAGTAGTGTAGCTATTGTATCTTTGCATACTGGCTGACAGGAATTAATGATATTGTTTAATTTTTAAAACTGTTTCATTATCCTAAAAATACGTGGGTAGGTAAAAAAAAAAAAAAGACAGATTTGTTTGGGCATCAAGGGGGAGGCAGGTCCCCAGTGCCTGTCCATGTTTTGCATGAACACTGATACCTTATTTAACCTGTGTAACCCACTGAGCATCCAACTACTGCCAGTTCTTTCTGTGGGGACACAGCCTTGATATCTGCCTCGTGTGGCCCCTGTGGGGGATAGTTTGACATTTCCACAGGGGCCTGAACTCTGACAGCCACAGTCAGAGCCCATGTCCAGGGCAGGCTGGCAGCACAGGTGCTGCAGGGGACACAATGGGGCTCTGTCTGAGATGAGTCATTGGTGCCCTGCAGCCAGCTTTTGCTTCTGCGGGTCCTCCTCAACCTTCGATGGAGCGCAGACAGCAATAGCTCATTTCCTGGCTGGCAGAGCCAGAGCAGAGCTATCTGCATCTCATGTGTAGAGCTAATGACCTTTATAGATGTATGTACCCCTCATAACACATATTCTTTTGTGGTGTCAAATTTTACATTAGCCAATTTTATATTTACCCAGTGACTATATGAAAGGCAATATGCACCTTTTTCTGTTTGAGTAGCTTGCCTAGAAAGCTCACAGTTGGACTTGTTAACATTTACTGTATAAGTTTTCCATTAAAAGGTCACTTTAAATAAGATCTAAAATTTTCATTAAATAATCATCTTGATGTTTCATTTTTTAAAAGCCTGAGCAAGTATTTCTTGAATACTTTCTTGACTCCCCTGTTTCAGAAGCATGTCACCACATATTTCCTCCTTTTAGAGTTGTGGATAAATACTTTTCAGAATCTCATTTTAAATGGCTGACTTTTTGTTCCCTTTGGGGTCAAACCTTTTTGAAACTTCTGGACTTCAAAGGACAAAGTGTATTGTAACTATGACTAATGTGCCTCTACACTGTAACATATTCTTCTGAGTTTATTATCAAAACAACTTGTATTACTTGGAATGGGTCTAGAGGGGAAAATGAGAACAACTAAATGGAAGAGGGACTGAAGAGACAGGAGGCTATGAAACAAAAATAATATAGAGAGAGAAGTGGAAGAATATGTGGCAAGGAGAAGTAATTAGGGCAAAAAAGACATGTAGCCAAAAAATGAACAGAACTGAAGATACCTGAATGAAAAGGAACACTTTTATAGAAAAGAAGACTCAAACATAAAGGGCAAAAAGGGTTTGAGTCACTGTTGAAATTAGATGTGAAGAGATGTAGGAAAAGAGAAGTGGGGTGTGTTAGGGGGATTCTTGTGGGCGAGAAGGATTTTAGCACACCAATATGATGTAAAATCGCATTCCAACTTTATTATACTTCGAACACACATTATATAGGCAACAACTCCTTGTTTATGTAATCACGCACTCAAAGCAGCAAAGCAATTGGTTACATACAAATGTCCATGCGCATGCATAGCTAATATAATTGGGTAAGACACTAAACACCCCTATTCGTATTTGGTTGGTTGTATCCCGTTTTGTTTACATTCTTTCGTTGTTACAACTTGCACTTTCTCAACTGCAGCACAGCAGGGGGCCCCAACACCTCCCGCTGCGCTCTTTCAATGACCTCGCGTTTCTCCACTCTTTCTTAACTAAAGCACAGCAGGGGGCCGCAACAGAGGTGAATTCTTAAAGAAAGGAAGGTGAGAGGAGGAAAAAAAGGATAATCTGTTGGTGCTTTAAGCAGAGTCAAGCCAGATCTTCAGGTGCTGAAACATTTCCATCGTGTACCTGAAGTTAGCATATATGGTAACTGGTTAGCACTCAGTGAGGTGTTAAGTGACTTGCTGAGGACTTCAGTCAGCTGGTCTCTGCTGCCTCGTCACTGTCCAAAATGCTGCCCACCCCTGAAAGGTAATATTTCTCAACAAGCCCAAGAGCACCCTAATGGGAAATGCTTTTATTAGGGCATTAAGTAATGTGCATAGTGGTCAGCTTCCAGAGGACAGCTCTGGGACTCTCAGTGGGCAAGAACAGTGTCTCAGAAATCACAAAGGGATTGTTGAACACAATTAAGCAATTTAGAGTACTTAGATTTTGATTTTAGAAGATGAACAGAAAATGTATGAGAAAAGGTCATTGACCTTTCATGTTATGCAACCCATGTTAGCAGCACTGCTTCACAGTGAATAGTCTAATATCTTCATGTCAGTTGCCTGACTGGCTGATAAGCCCATTGATCCTTTGCAATTCAAGGCAATAAAATTCACCATACTATCTTCAAATTTTAATTCAGTCCCCTACTCCTAAACCCTATTTCAGCTCTGTGAGAAATAAGTGAGGCTAAAATATATTTTTAAGTTTCCTGAACAAATTAAAGGCTAGCTAACCATACTGTGCAGACTTCTTGTAGTAGTAGCTGAGCTGTCCTTTTGATAGTGAAAGCAATGTATGGCTGGAGATGTGATGTCCTAGAAAATGAATTTCTCCTAAGGATCTTGACAGCATGGTTCTGGGTCCCATATTAACATCTTTCAGCCAGTGTCCTGGATCTTAGTCTTTCTCCTTTTAACTCCTAAAAGCAATTTAAGTCAGTGAAGAAAGTGAGAAATGAGCTCCCTTCTGAGGGTCAGGAAGAGAATGACTCTAAATGCTCCAAGTAAAGTTGGATCAAACTCAATGACCAGCACCCGCACAAAAGATTTAGAGAGTTGCTTGATGGGTTCATAAAATAACTGCTGGAGGAAATAGCAACATCCATACAGAGAAGAGTTACCATGGCAATTCTAGGCTAAAAAAAAGGGACCTAACTCAAGTCTTTCACTACTGGGGTTCTTAGAACATGTGAATCCTGCTTCATCCTTCACCCACACTTTCATTTTGAATGACATTGTAATGAAGAAATTAACTAGCTTGTGGTGAAGAGAGTAGGCTCCAGGAGTCTAGTGACAGGATACCTTTTGCCCAGATGGCTTGCACAGGGTATGGCAGGGCAAATCAATGTCCCTTTCAGTGAAGTATTTTGAATCCAGGAAGGGTGGGATTTGATCCTTTGAAATACTATATATTGGGGCAGGCAGAGTAATTTAAGTTAGCCAGTATTTAGATCTCATCATTTGGTCAGTTCTGGCAACCCAGGACCTACCTATTCCTTAAATAGTTCTGTATATTCTTGTCTGTACAGTTCCAGCTCTGCTCATCTTGGCTCTAGCACTTGCTTCATTGCTGTGCCACTGTAAGAGGGAACAGGAAGAGCAAACTTGCTTTTACTGTCAAGTGAAGAGTTGCATTTGGAGAATGCTTGGGTTTACTTCTAGAGTTTGTCTGAAGCCTACAAAAAAGAGCAAAAGAGATGGGTGGGGATGCATACAAATGCCATGAATAATGCAAAACTAGGTAAATTCTGGGTATTGTGCAAATCCATTAGCCAAGCAGTGACAAAGTTTGGAAATTCTCTGACTGAAGAACACAGCTGGTTTGCCCAATCTGCTACCTTTCTGCTTTGCAAGAAATAGCTGTCTTGTAACTGGAAATTTAAGTAAGTAGCACAAACCATTTCCTCCTGTGTCTTCTTTTATTCCTTCTTATTTATGCAAGGCTGTCAAAAGAAGAATTGAAAACCTGGATGACTTCTCAGTATATATGTGTCCTTTTTTTTTTAATTTTTTTTTTTTTTTAATAGTAGTAGCTTTCATAAGCTACTTCAACACACACAACTGGCTTACAAAACTACCTTAAAAACAGAAATTAGCTTACAAGTCAGACAGACATGTATGTGTGTTGGGGCTTCTTTTTTTCTCACTTCCAGGAAAACCACTGCAAATCAGAGAACACCACTGTGCTGAAAATTACTGTGAGAAAGACTTGGTTTTTACAATCATCTGTCTTCAAAATGAAAAAATCCTATTTCAATACTCTTGCCTACATTTTAAACTTTGGTGTAAAATAACTTTATTTCAAAGACTAAAAGTTATTTACGATTTTGAGAATCTTCCTTGTTCTGAAAAACAACAAAAACATTTTCCTCTTATTTGTTTAAATTTTTGTGGCACCTGAGTTTTCTGAAAATCTTCCTGTCCTAAAGAGTAGTTATAGAGCAGTTTGGGTTGGAAGGAACCTTTAAATGTTGAATAGTCAACCCCCCCTGCAATAAGCAGGGACATCTTCCACTAGAGCAGGTTGCTCAGAGCCCCACCCCACCAGACTTTGGGCACTTACAGGGATAGGGCATCCACCACCTCTCTGGGCAACCTGTTCCAGTGTTTTACCATATATGCAATAGAGTGTAGTAAACTGCATTCCATGGAGAGCTTTCTTTTCAGTGGGTCATTCATGCCTGTAACACAAGACTGGTTTACCTGTTAAGTCCAAATCTTTACACACAAGGGAGACATAACTCCCTGTTCATTGTATGGACAGAAATTAAGCAAATCCATAGGAATTATCTGTCTCTTGGTCTATTAGCTGTTTTCATGCTAAATTCTGTGCAGTGTGCCTAAGCTGTCTTGATTCCTGGTCAAGTGACTGAGAAACAGGCGTTGTTCTGTGATACCCAAGAGCAAACCTGCCTGGAAGAGGACAGTGTGGAGTACTGTCTGTGACATGGACTATGCAGGGTAGCTTGATCAGGTTCAAGTAAGCATGAGAATTCCTGACTACTTTTACAAATGCTAATACAAAACTAATAGGAATTATAGGAGCTGGTAGTTATTTCTGGTGCTAGTGAATAACAACACATTATTTTAGCAGAAGGGGAAAGAAAAAGCAATGATTTGTGGTGTTCAGTGACTCCTGCATATTAATGGTGCCATGGTTTAGCCCCAGCTGGTAACTAAGCACTACACAGTCTGAGAGAAGGTATGAGATTGGTCCATAATTACTATTTCTCTTGCAATTTTAGCCGTTTCTAAGACCACTAGTACCTTCATAGTGGTACTGAATATTATTTGAAGTCAAATGGAAAAAAATATAGAAACTAATCAAGAGCATTAATGAATGAAGGCATACTGAAAGCCAACATCCACATAGCACTTGACCTTAATAGTAGGTTTAAAAAATATGCTGCTGTGAGAAGTGCCCACTGGATCAGCTGGGTGGTCAGTGCAGCATGCATACAATATTTGCTTGAGATTTCATTATTTTGATTGAAAAGAAGAACTATTGGTGACTTGCTATGATAATTAGCATTAAAGCACTTAAAGGGAAAGGCAACTTGTTTTTTCTTTGGGCCAAAGAGTAAAAAGCACCCTGAAATCTAAAAAATACTTCTAAGGATGTCAACATTTGAAATAAAATTCTCACTGTCAGGCTCCCAGAGTAACTCAGCAGTTTACATGCATAATTACTATAATATTTATGTAAAAGCTTACCACTGTTACAATGTTTTTCTGTTCAGTAGGCTCCTTTCTTTGAGGGCAGAAAGGATACTGTAGAAGGGACCATATTTATCTGGGGTTGCCAAGTGTCAGACATCTAGTAGATAGAACTTAAAATGAACTGATAACAGATAAGTCCTTTGACTTCTGCCCTGATACTAAATAAAAGCTTGGGGGTCAGACAGATCATAGACAATACCTATTAAGCTATTTTCAAGTGATCTTCTTTTGGGAAAGCATTAAGCTGAATTATCTTTTACTTACTTTTGTCTTCTTCAGCAGCACAGCTACATAGCCTAAAAATGGTACCTTTAATTCCTCTCATGTTTAAACTTTTCCTAAAGGTCAAATATGCTCATGACCAAACCTGTTCATCTATGTTCATATTCCTTCTCCAGGACTTAGAAAGCAAAAGCTGTGAAATAGTCTAGCATTAGAAAGCACTAATTAGCTCAACATGAAATACTAAAATGAAGAAAGTATAGGTAGATTATCTCCATCAACCTCCTAGATTTTTCCTAATAACTTTCTTATTGATTTAGAAATACATCTTCTAGTTTCTCAACCTATTGAATGAGTCCTACAATAGCTAAGTACTACGAAAAGCCCAATGCATTGCAGATCTCTAAATGGCCACTTGAAATTATTTAAATCTTGTAGCTGCTTTTCTTAGATAATATCTTCTGATAATGAAGCAATTCTAAGATTTTTAAAAGCTCTTCTTTCTTCATTTTGAATATAAAAGGAGATCAAAACATAGTATTTAATGGGAACACAGTAAAAACTTAAATTATGGAAAGTTCCTGCCTCATTAATAAACCAGAGATTGCAACAGACTCAGATACCATATAAATAAACCTTTATTATAAAAATTTACTTGAGTTGAGACTCTGTTTCTCACAACAATGACAAGCTGCCTGAACTTTCTTCCATGTTCCCTGTTTTACAGATTACAATGACACTGCAGAACAGTTTTGTCAACACTGAGGTTTCAAGACACAAGTTTAATTATGTAGCATAGTTTCTTTGCATTTAGGTAATGAGGACTACTTGATTCTGTTGAAAGTTTTCATTACGATGTTATTGTTTGTTCTGGTTTTTTTGTTATATATATATATATTTGTAGTAAAGAACTGTTATCCTTTTCTATATATTTTCTGATTAAAGTCTCTTAATTCCAAAGGTTGTGGTGGTTTTTGGGAAGAGGCCCCCCTTCCTCATCCAGAAAGACATCTTAGTTTTCTTTTAAAGTGAGACAGCAAGTGAGAATACTGTATGATGTCCCACACTAACATTGCTGGGGTGTCTCTTTGTTCAGATTATCAGGATTTTGGCAAAATAACAGGACATGACAAATTCAGGAGAAAAGATGGGATCTGGAGCAATAGAGAGTTTGAGCCAATTCATCAAACCTAGCTTTGCTGCAACTGGTCACCTCTTCACATTAAGTCAAATTTTCCTTAATTTACACCTGGAAGATACATGTAGGACATATTTAAAAACATTTTAGAAAAAAAAAAAAAAGCAGCTGCTACTTGTTTATTTTGACTTTTTTTCTTTAAATTAACAAAGGATCTACCAGCTCAACTCAGGTCTACCAAAAGGGTTCAGAAAGACTTTGTTAAAGACTCTGCTTTATCTCAATCTGTTGTTGAGTCAAAGCAGGGAATATGCATTTTGTCATGAGTCAGAACAGCTGTTGCAGGTTCTGTGCCTCAGAATTTGTGAGATTTTACATTGATTATGACACAGAAAGGAATTGCTCAGGAAATCAAGCTACATATGTCCATATGCAAAAAGTCATTGCTCAAATTTAATTGGGCAGTATTACAAGTGAGAAATGGCCTTCATTAGCATAATATTATTTTCCAGATACTGTTAGGGATTAGGAGTTTCTCCAGAGAAATTGCAGATCACATTCATCAACAGAAAGCAACAGCAGTTCTCACTTCAAGAAAAACTTCCAATTTACATAACTAGCCTTGAGTCATGATGCAGGTTTTATAAATTACTTTGTCAATCTAAAAGATGCTTGCTATTCAAATTATGAAGCCCCTGTGAGTACATGCCCATTACTCTGAATAGAGAGGCCATGAAAACATCAGTAACTCTGACATGAAATTGATGCATTGTGTTTCATGTAGAACCTGGAGCTTCATTTATCAGCAATGTCAGTATCTGAGTTTTGTACAGGTTACAAATGAAACCACAAATGCTTCATTCACATCACAGATGTTAATAAAATGGCATAATACAGAGGCTGAGCGAGGTGGATTCAGGATGTAATGACTCTTTCTAGCCAAATGCTCATGAAGATTAGTGGAGGAGGATGGATGGGAATCTCCACTTCAGAATTATGCTGAGCATCTTCCTACCAATCTACTCTGGAAGAACTAAATAAGTAAGAGACAGGTTTCTTACCTAACTGTTAGCTTGCCCAAAGTGATATATTTAGTAGCTTTGACATATCACTAGTTGCTGGTTTTGACCATTAACTTTCCCTACATGTAGATCAAAATTATTACAAGGAAAACTGGGAGTTAAAATCCAACGGAATGTGGATTTGGAAGGAAAGGTGAAATTAGATAGAGAACAGGGTAGGAAAGAAAGGGGGAAAGAAAGGATTCCAAAAAATCTAAGTGTAAGTTTAAGGCTGAAATACAAGCCAGCTCCTATAACTGAAAGTTGTTTTTTTTCTCTTACAATAGCCCATGTGTGTATCACCAGACTCAATGACTTAGAGAGTAAAGAGTTAGGCTTTCTTGACCACAACCTGGATCTGGAACTCCTCTGAGGCAGCCCTTTCAATTTAGTTTCATTTCTTTAAGAGCTCTTGGCATGTGTTTGCAGCATGGGAACAATGCTGCTTCCTAATAGCACTGAGTCATGTGTGAGTAGTTAAGTATGATAATGAAAGACTCCTGCACAGGAAGTCAAGCCTATTGAAGTTGCTAGCTGTGGTGAAAGCTAAATATACCCCGGTCACTTTCCTCAGTGAGTGTGCTCTGCTTTCTGCCTGAAGCAGCTGAGACAGATTTGAAGTAAGTAATGTCTCCTGTGAAGCACACCCAATCTTGCCTTTGTATCTCTTTAAATATTCCACTCTCTGATCTTTCTCCCTCTCCAGAGTCTCCATTCAGGGAAAGGATTAAGGTTTTCAGAGGTATCCATCACAGCAGTATGTCCTTACCTAGAATAATATTTTATATCTGTTATTGTTCAGATTGCATTCAGATGTAGGAATATCAATGAAGCCGTAACAAGATTGTTAGGTAATGTATCTTAGTTTCCATAGGAGGTTATGTAGATGCATCTGTGGGATCCTGTGCTGATATACTTCTAATTAACTATAGGGGAGTGGAGTTTCTTAATATCTCGCTATTTAACTTGTTAGAAACTATTTATTCTTAGAATAAAAGGAAATAGCTATAGAAACTGCAGGATTCTTGCAAATGTATTGAGTTCCTTTTGAATTGCTTCTAAGATACAATGATAAATCTTCCCTGATGTTTTTTGCCACTGTCTTTTTTTTTTTTGTAAGGAGAAAAATACTTTTAACAAGAATGTAGAAGCGCCTGTAGTTTTGTTACTTCTCACACTGAAATCTTAGATTACAGTTAATCCTGTGTTTTTCAGATTTACGCTTTTGATTCTTACAGGACTACAGATCTGCTCTTGGAAGCTTTTCTCTCCTGCCTCTCTCATCTTGATCCCACATGCTGTTTTTCAAGGTGACACACCACTCTTCAAACCTTGGAGGAGGTGGGGAAGGAGGGGAGAAATCATTCCATTATAAATCGGTGCAAAATGAAGTAAAACTTCAAAATGTTACAAAGAAAACATTTAATCTCTCAAGGTATTAAAGGGCCAGTGCATCTCCAACTTCTGCATCACCCTAATCCTATTAGATACCACCAGGAACAAGCAGATGGCACAATAAGGAATGCCAAATAAATGCTTTTGAACTGCTTGAAAGCATGGAGGGCAAAAAGACCACCAAAACAAAAACCCCACTTGAGATGGATATAAAGCACTGGGAGCCATGACAAGAATCTGGGAGTATTTGGCCTCTAGTCTTCATTCATAATGGCTGTCACTCAAATGTATCCATTTTAGCCTTGGTAATGTCTTAAATCCACTGGAGACTTTTTGATCTGGGTATCATCTTGCATGAAAGTTTTCATGATTTACTGGGGGTTTTTTTCAGTATTATGATGATGTTTCTTTCTCAGCTAAAATGAAGAAAAGTGTGTCCTCTGCAGTTTGAAGATGTTTTCAAGGAATATGATCATCTGAGCGCCTGTCTCTGTTTTTCAATGTGTCCTGTAATTCACTAGGTAAGAATGAGGAGGTGGTGAGGTGCTCCTGTTCCTTCAAATGCTCTTTGCAACAGAATGCCCTGGTGAGTGTGTTGGTAATTGCTGGGATTTTGTTGTTTTTCTTATTTTAATCTGATGCCTCTCCATTCATGAAGTTCAAAGTACTTGCACAGCTGTCATTTCTGCCTCTAATTCCACAGAGGAAACTGAGACAGAGAAGAGAGGAATGAATTGCATTCAAGGAGATATTAACATTAATGCATAAATACAGTTTATGTTTCAGTCCCTGTCTTTTCTCTGTCTAGTGAATAGCTCCTGTCTTCACTTCTCCAGTGGAGTACAGTTAGTCACTCCCTAACAAAGGGAAGCATGTTGAGGACATATAATGCTCCTTTCAGATGCAAATTGTAAAAAGTTTCCTAGGTATCTAACCCCAAACCATGGAATGTGAGGTGTTTTGTTTCTCTCCTCCCCCAAGGAGAAAATTCAATGTGAACAAAATCTTGTCAATAAAATATCACTCTGTTGCTTAGGACATACATGACTGTAAAGCACAACAATTACCCATGACAAACTATAATGGCTGTGACTGTGACAAATGCACAAGTTGCCACAAATGTAGTGCAGATGACAAATTTATCAACTGGTGTCTCAGAAGAGGCTTGCAATATGTCTTTTGCTCCTAAACAGAAAGTAGCATAACTTCAAAACTGGGTTCCAGTTGTTATAGGCGTAGAGGTGATGAGTGATATCAGCATTCAATTTATTTATTAAAAACAGTATTAAGTAACTTTATTTATTAGAATAAAATAAAATTTAAAAAATGAGTGAATTTTATTAGAAAAAGCAGTGAGTGATTTCAGCGATTCCAGCTCATTTACCCCATGACCTAGTGATTTCAGCTTTGAGTGGAGGGCAGGCCAAAAGGCAACAGCACGGATGCTGGGCGGCTTGGACGGACTGGACCCAGCCAAGGCTCGCACTGGTGGTTTGCCAGCGCTCGGTTTTTATTCACTTTTGGCTGGCTAAGACACGCCCCTTTGAGCAAGCTAGAGTCTTTTGTGCATGCCCAGTTTGGCCTTAGGTATTGCGAAATGCTCTGCGTTGTGTATTGCGCAATTTGTCCACACGGTCTGGCTTCTGAGGCGGCTGAGGCAGTGGGGTAGCGGGCTCCGGATGCTGAAAGCCATGGAGCGAATGTCCCCATCCAGAAGCGGAGAGACATGCCGTCTGTTTCTGCGATGCTGGGTTGCTCCGAGCTTTCACNGGGGAACTGGGGTCTGGGGCCAGAATTCTGCTAGCTCTGCCAGCTGTGCGGAGGGGAAAGATAAGGGGAGGGAAGGGGGTCTGTGGCCAGAACTCTGCTAGCTCTGCCGGCTATGCAGGGAAGAAAGATAAGGGCAGGGAAGGGGGTCTGGAAAACTGGTTTGGTAAGGATTGATAACAGGGACTCGGCTAACTTCATCTGCACATCTGTAAGACAGGATGGGTGAATGCACATTCCTCAGATTATTTCTCAGTAACTATCTTCTCGGGGCTCCTGAAAAGATTCCTAAGTTTTTAAGCAAACCAACCTCCACATTCAAACAAATAAAATAATAAAATATCCTCTTGGTTTTGGTCAGTAAATTAACAAATTTCATCCATAACACAGTGCAAGACACTTTTTGCACACTTTCTTTAAAATCTGGTCAAAGTATGCTTCTAGCTAAAAGCAGGGCCCAGATTCAGGAACCAGAGACAAAAGGTGAAAAGGTTTCATTGTGACAAATCAGGTCCATAGATTGGAAAGGAGGTGAAAATGCACACCTGTGATAAGAAAGTTTTTAAAAACTAAATGTCTCAAATAGCAAATGTACACACTTTTCCTTTAGAAGCCCTTTTTGCTTCAGAGCGCCTTGTTGAAGTCAAATATGACTAACCAGGAAAGACGTTGGCAGAGATCAGGACACAACTGCAAGCTTTACGCCCAAAGCCATACATATGCCATTGTTGTTTGCTGATTGCATGGCATAAGTGTGGCAGGGAATATAGGATTTCATTTCCAAGATGCAAACTTTTGCTACTTCAGTAAATGAGAGGTCACTTTCAATGAACTGATATGTGAAATGCATGGTTTGTCCACCACTTTGCTACTGGCAGGGTTTCTAGCAGCCACAGGACTTTCACTTGCTCTAAACCCATGACTAGAGGACACCTTTGTGCCTACACAAGAGCAATGTATAGGACTCTAAGGAAACTTGGGAATTATTCACGCTTGGTCTCAGACTATGGATAAGCATGGGATTTCAGTATGCTTGGTCTCAGCCTATGGATAAGCATGGGATTTCAGTATCCACAGCTACTGTTGCACATTTGAGGATTTAAGATTATTGTGAATTTAATTTTCATTCATTGGATGCCAGATAATTGTGGGTTATTTTTTCTTGTGTAAGTACCCCATATTTAGGCTACATATTGGGAAGAAGGGTTCATAAATGGAGGGTACCAAAATCCTACCATGTTCCATTGCTGCTTGCTTCCAGATATGGTGGTGGCATTTAACCTGCTGCCTGGTATGTGTAGAGTCCCCTATCCTTTGTCTGCAGATTCTTCACTTTCAACAAGACTGACACTGAAGATTGCCTTCCAACTTGGTTTGTTGTTTGTTTTTTCATCTTTAGAGATGATGTCTGTGTGTGCTCAGAATACAAAGATGGTTACTTCTGGGTGTTGTTTAGGAGCTGCATGTCCCAATAGACTTTAAATTCACCATCAGACAGAGACCTGAATTCAAATATACAAGCAGGTAGTGCTAACATGCCATATTTAACATAGGCTGTGCTGGGAAATTAACCTTAAAAGATTTGTGTTTGTTGTTCCAATCCGTTTCTAGCTCTTTAGTTAATGTTTCAAAATTAGTCCAAGGTTTTCAAGGTAGGTTAAAGAATCATTCACATAGTGGTGTAATCACTTATTAGCATTTCTGTACTTAAAAATGAGCTCTATTATAAGCCCAAAACAACTCTTAGGGTTCTGGAAGCAGCACTGTTAATATTGTATAGCATTTGTCTGCTATACAGCCTTGGAGTGGGGAGATGCTAAACAGTTGCCTGACCACTGTCCTACAACAACTAGTCTAACGTCACTGTTTTTTGTGGAGGTCAGTGCAAGAATCCTCTTCATTTTGTAATTCACAAACATTATTATGTAAAAGTAGTTTTTGATGGGAACCTATATAAACAAAGACTCTCACATCTAAAAATGGTCTTAAATTAGCTTTTATTAAGCACCCGATCTGGATACTCAAAGTCCTTTTCCATACCTCATCCACCAAACAAAGATTTTGTAGTCTGCCTTTTTATAGAGCCAAGTGCAGTAATACTCATTGTCATTTGGAGCACTTCTACTACCACTGACCACTGTAGGGAAAGGAGCTGGTACCTGCTTTGTGTTCTCATCTCAGAGGGATGTTTATATCATTATATTGTTATGCCTGTGCATGCCACACTGAAATAATGAAACTATGAATCACTGCTTAATTTTTATTAATGTCAAAACACTGGAGAAACCTAGCTCCAAGTTAGGAATCCTTGTGGGAAAGTCCTTTGAGTGGTTCTTGGTTTCTTCAGAGAGTAACAGAGTTGCATTTTATGATGCTATTCAGGAGCTTTGAGATTTCAAAATTAATTATTTCAAAGCAGGTGAACAGTGTGCTTAGTTAAATGTGGAGCTGCAAAGCATACTTCTAGGTATTAAGCAGTGCTTGCCTACATGAACTGTGAAGTACTTTACAACAGGAAAATACCCCCAAAAATCAGCACAACTTGTGCTCCTAAGGCTCTGGACCATTTCTGAAAATATTAAATTTGGACTCAGCTGCTCAAATGTTATAGCCAGAACTACTCCTACACACATTAGTTTCTTGATTCAAGAAACCTGTACCTTTTTCTGCATGTATTTTAGCAAAAACAGCTAAAGACTTTTCACCAAAAGCTAAGAGCCTACAGAACTGTCTGAGAGGTGACTACTTCATGGATTTGGGGAGAACACACAACTAATGAAAGGGATGAAAATAATTCTCTATGCAAGTTGCTCTGTAATAATCACTGCAAATGAGTAAAAATGTGATTTTAGGTTAGGAAGACTGAAAGAAGCTGGCTGTATGTGGAACAGAGCAAAGAGCATATATTAATACTTCTGCAGATAGGTATAATTCAATTTACTCTTTTACTGTTCACAGCCACAAAGATCACCACGTTCCTGTGCAAGAGACATTGAAGAAGAAGCTGGTGGAGAACGGATAGAGCATTTCAGCTAACTTATGAGAATTGAGGTTTTAAACTAAACTTTTGCATTTGTAGTCAAGACAGGTATATTTTCTAAGAGGAAAAGAATATTTATTTCCTCTTCCCTTTTTCATGAGTACACGTCTCTAAAAACTGGGCATAGTAATTAGTCTGAAAGCTTTATGGAAAAACAAATGTAATTTTTTATCACATTATATTTAATTACAAATATCATACTTCCATTTTTTAATTACCTTTTATTTATAAGGCTCTGCAGATCACTTTAGTGACTTTTCAATTATTTTTCAACTAATTGGTTTTAATTTCCATGCTCCATAGTTTTAATTTCCATGCTACTTCATGCTCATGGATATCTGCAAATTACTTTGTGGATGAGTGAGGAGGAGTGTTGCAGAAGGTTCTGTTTCCATTTCTTTTTCTGAAAAACAAGCTGGTGAAATGGAGTCAAGAATTCAGCATAAGTTAAAATCTCACACACATGAAATTTGCATGATAGTTTGTAACTATAATTTTAGCTGTGATGATAGAACTGAATTGATGCCCTAGAAACAATACATTAAGTGAGTACTTGATGCTTGTAGAAGTTGCCCTGCTGCAGGGAATGGCTTGAAGTACTGGGGCTCCAGATCTAGCCCAAGAATCCCCCTTAGCTCCTGAACTCTCATGGTTAAATCAGAATGTGTTTTGTTCTCAGTATTAGGGGGAAAAAACCAAAACCAAATAGTAAGTGGAATTTTTAAAATACTTGAGACAAAAAACTTATACAGGTAAAATGCTTTCATTTGCTCCAGCTCTAAAATTACTTCCTAGAAACAGTATGGCCTGTCATAACAGCAAGGATACTGTATGCAGCAATACAGTAGATGTTGCTTGTGAATCTATATTGCTTTTTGAGCTGATAAACGTAGTTTTTAATTACTGAAGTGCTGTGTCTGAAGACAGCCAATATTTGATGTTCCAAGCGCTGATTAACATTTCCTGTGAACCTTAGAGCTGTGGATTCTCTCTTATGCTTCAAATATCCAGAAAAGGAAAAAAAAAAAGCCACTATTTATTTTTCTGGATGGTGAGGAAGAATGTGCATCCGCCTGGTAATCTGTAAATCATTTACTTTGTTTATTTCTGGTGTTTGGCTTCCTCCATCACACTGCATTAGTCCCACATGGAATAATAATGTTTTTCTGAATTAGAAGAGTAAACAGCAGATGGAAAGGGGTAACAGTTCAACTGCCTACAAAATATCTATGAAAACAGTCAAAATTTTTAAAACTTATTAAGGTTTTTGAACTAGCTGGAAGTTCACTAAGCAGAACCACAAGCAGTGACCAGAGAGAGGCACCCTTACGCACAGCTTCATAGATGGAGAGACCAAAAGCCAAGCTGATTAAATAGACTCTAAAGGCAGCAAGAAGTCTTGTTTTGACATGTGAAACTACGGAAGAGTTGCCAAATTTCAAATTTCTTTTACAAAATTGAATGTCTGATCAAGAACATGAGCTTCTTGCATAAAACTGGGACAAATGCAGGTGCCTGTAGGGAATTTTGGAAGTTCAAATGTACCTCATCATCAGAATGTAATATGTATCAATGTTACAGTTGTTTTTACAAAGAAATACCAGTCTTTATTATTAAAAAAAGAAAATATTGGTTTTTTAAATCTCAGGTCTGGAACGGGTAAAAGCACAAAATCCCAGCAGTATAACACGAAAAATTTGAACATTCCTTGAAGACATGAAGCCTCAGACTAAGATTTGGGTCATAAAAGGTGGTATTGAAAATGAAGGGCTTTAAGAAATCAAGGCTAATGCAGAGACTATTTCAAATTCAGATGAGATCAATTTGCTGTAATTTTGCATGCATATTAAGTAGAAAGACAACTGGGGGCAGGGAGTAGGATGTAGGAGAAACACATTCAGCTGAAGATTAATACAACCCACGTTTCACTAAATCAAGGAGATGAAGGAACAAGCTGGTATGGACTTAGAGCATTGCCTGCCTACAGCAGATAGGCAAGCTGCTCAGGAAAAGCCTCATGTGCTTCCTGCTTCACATACAGTACTTTAATATAAACGGCTAGGAAAGTATGACTAGAAAAGAAGCCTGTCCCTGAAATCTGAAAGTGATGGAGATGGTTCAGATATATGGCAGGACCTGCTATTCAGATTGCGTAAAAAGGAGAGATTGCAGTCCATACATGAAGCAGGTTACCTCCCAAGTAGTACAGTTTGCATGTACCAAGCTCTTCATTTGATCTGCTTTCACTGCAGTATCCAGGTGTTAAAAGGCATATATGGATATGATGTTCTTATGATACAGAGAAGAGCCAGCATCTGTGTTTTTGAGATGGAAATTGAAGTGCAGAATAGTTCTTTGCTCACATCAGTGCCAACAAATGCCAAAGTTCAACCCTGATACTCAACCTCATACTCAAACAGCAGAATCTCTGACTATGTGAGAAGATGGGAGGATGATTTTAGAGGTTTTTTCAGGAAATAGGGCAGAAATTTCAGATCTTAACAGGGTCAGTGAAATATGAGGGTATGTTTTCAGATCTGCAATCTTGAATTAAAATACTGACTGAATGTAATTCCTTTGTCTAAATCTATACATGATACATAGTGTGTTCCTCTACTGCAGACACCCGAGGATTTGATATAATGGGTGTATCCTGACAGCAGTTGTTCCCATGGAGCATGGTAACTTCTATAAAATTTAACTAAAGCCTGGCTAATTAAAAATGACAGAAATGTTTGTGAACATCATCTATGTGACAGCATAGCAGCTACTTCACAGATGTGGGAAATTTGCAGCTGGAGGGAGTGAAGGTGCTGTTATAGGTGTAGAGGCGATGAGTGATATCAGTGTTCAATTTATTTATATAAAAAAGTATTAAGTAATTTATTTATTAGAATAATAAAAAAAAACAGTGAGTGAATTTTATTAGGAAAAGCAATGAGTGATTTTGATATAAGGAATCAATAACTGATACAATGTAACATAGAGAACTAACACTAAGAGGGAACTATCGATAGGGAACTAACACGAGAGGGTTAATAGAAATAATTGTAGGGGCTTTTGCTGAAGCCACAAAGATAGACTGTATGGTTAAGGCCATAATTAACAGGGAGTATGTTATGGTTGCTATCAGTACCTGGCCTTGAAGCTTCAAGAAACTAAAATAAATCAGGAAATATGTCAAGAAAGTAAGACAATTATAAAGGTTTGCTCATTAGGCGGGTTTGAGTTGCCAACAGAACCGGTTTGAGTTACTTTTTGAGCCAAGTTCAAAAGGACACAGAGAGGAAGACCCACGATCTTCATCCCCAAGACCCCCGAAGACCCCGGCCCAGGAAAAATGGAAACCACTGCGCAAACTCGGATGGGAGGAGCGCAGGGTGGAGAAAATGGAAATTACTTCTTGGAACTAATTAGAATAACCCTGCCTTTTCTAAGAAAATAATGAATATGTATAAAGAAATAATGAATATGCATGTTTTAACTGTTTTTAAACAAACCTGTAAGCACAGAAGGGTGTGCATGTTTTTGGTGGACAAATCCCCCATGCACCCAGTGCTGAATAAACGTACCTTCTCTACAACTACCTAGTTGTGGGGTTTTTCCGCATGTCAATTTCAGCTTTAGTGGTTCTAGCTCTTTTGCACCACAGCCTAGTGATATCAGCTCTGAGTGAAGGCAGGCCAAGAGGCAACCGCAGGATGCTGGGCGCTTCCGGAGAGACTAGACCCTACCAAAACTCCCACTGGCTCTGAGCCAGTGCCCGGTTTTTATTCACTTTTGGCTGTGTAGGCCACGCCCCTTTGAGCATGCTCTATTTGCAATGGTTACGTAAGCTAGGCTCCTTTGCGCATGCCCAGTTTGGGTTTAGGTATTGTGAAATGTCCTGAGTTGTGTATTGCGTAATCAGTCCATGCGGGGCACAGCCCAACGTGGTCCTGCTTCTGAGGCGACTGAGTCACTGCAGCAGGCTCTGGAGGCTGAAAGTGATGGACTGGCTGCCTCCATCCAGGAGCAGAGAGATACGGCGTCCGTTTCTGCGATGCTGGGTCTCCCCGAGCTTTCACGGGGTGGACGGAACTTGCTGGCACGGAAGCCGGCGAGCGGAGATTTGGGACCCAGGGCGGCTACGGGGAGGGCTCTAAGGCGGCGCGTGGTTGCGGGCTGAAACCGGTGGCGAGGTTGTTTCTCCGAGGTGGTCGCGAAGAGCGTCTGCGGGTGTCCGCGGTGGTCCCGGGGCTGTCCTCCGGGAGAAGCTCCCCCCAGCGCGGCGGGGCTGGCATGGGTGCTGCCGGGACCCGGGGAGCGCGGGGGAAGGCACTGGATGTGCTTTAGAATGGGACATGGTACACAGAAGAAGGCTGGGGAGGTAGCGCCAGGGTTTTTGGGGAGCGCAGTAGCGTTTCGGGGTAGCATTGGTCCCAATGTGGGGAAAGTGGAGGGAACTGGGATCTGGGACCCTGGCGGGCTCCGCTAGAGCTCCGCCGGCCATCTGGAGGGCGGGAGGGGGGACTGCAAGCGGGCGCAGGGGACGGGAGGGAAAGGGGGGAGGCTGCCGATAACTGATAACCAGGACAGTCCCCGGTCTATCTCCCCATCTATGGGGCAGGCTGGGTGGAGTGCGCATTCCCCTGATAAGCAGCTATCCCCTCGGGGCAGCTCTCCTGGTTTTAAAAAAAATTCCTAAGTTTTTAAGCAAACCCACTTCCACATTCAAACAAATAAAATAATAAAATATCCTCTTGGTTTTGATCAGTAAATTAACAAGTTTTGTCCATAACAGGTGCCTTGTGCTTTTGCAGGTAATTGAACTACAGCCTCAGTGGTCTGGAGGATGCACACATTGCCTTGCCTGCTGCACCTCACTTGCCACATCACACTGGCCTGCTGCTGGGCCAGAGATGAAGAAACTGCAATGAGAAGCCCAAACTGATATAAATACTGCAAAGCCTTGCTCCCCTGAGAAATGAGTGCTTCTCCTGCAGGCTGTGGTACTCTCCTCTGTAACACACCTTTGGGAGCTACAGCCCTCAAAATGGACTTTAAGGTAGAGCTGTAGGGTGAACTGCAGAGATGTGGGGCAGATATCTCTGGTTTCCTAAAGAACAAAGGTTTCTTCCAATGGGAGACCACTCAGGTTTGATAAGTTATGCCCTGCATGTCTTGGCTCTTTAGCTTATCTCCCTCCGTCTTTCAAGACTTGTTAGGGTTAAGGGGTAAGGAAGATAGATGGCTGTATGGGGTTTAGATCCCATCAGCAAGCTATTTGCTTGCTGTCATCTGATCTGTCACTTCTAATCTGACATTCACCCCTGCACAGCAAAGCAAATGGCCAGTGGCTCTTGTATCAGCACTGCTATGAGCTCCTGAGGCTGAACATAGCATTCCTCTAGCCCTTGGTTAGTCAACTCACTTTAGTCACTGTTACCAAAGAACTCCAGAAGGAATCACTACTGACTCTGTCTAAGCAACATCTGGTTATATCTGACATATTGAAACCATGGTTTCAATATGTCAGACACAAAATTCAGTGGTCAGCGCTGAAGGCCTTTTATGTACTAAGGCCTGTTCTGGGCCATCCCATCAATATGGAGTACTGAAGGGGTGTAAATACATTCCTATTCACTTCTCTCCATCCTCAGAGAGGAAAACTCTCTCTAAACTAGGTGGTATGAAATCCTCTTCTCCAGAGTAAATTTACCAGGTTCCTATCCACTATGGCATTCTTCATGATTTTAAAGTTTTGAATACCAGAAGAAGAAAGAGTACATATATTTTTGAATCAATAGTGAAATTAATTCTGTCATAGTTCTATAACCATATCAGACAGTAACAGATGCTCTTATGAAAAAAAATCACTATTTGTTTTGTCAAGTAAAAGAAATTCTCTATATTAGTTCTGTAGAGATAACCAAAAAAAAAAAAACCACCAAAACCCCAAAACAAAATAAAAGTTCAAGTTGGAAGGAACAGTATCCATCTGCATTTAAAAGTAATTTTCTATCTAGGATTCTTGTTCTGAAATGTAAAATTCCCCTTTCTCTCTGTATGATCCCTAGTGTCAAACATGCAGTATACATTTTAAATTACGTAGTTTCTTACACTAAGTTGTTATACTTTGGAGCCTTATAAGTGATAACCCAAAAATATCAGTGCAAGTATTAAGGACAATAAAAATAAGCCCTGTATGATGTAATCCTGCAGGTTTTGTGCATTCTGGTCATGATTCAGCAAAGCACTTAGTAGAATGTATTTTGTCTTGTATGCATGTACTGAATGCAGCAGGGATATTTGTATAGTTAAAGATAAGGATGCATTGGACCACTCTACTGGAGTAGGTTCAGAGCAATCCTCAGCTGTCAAGATCCTGTTGACTCCCAATAAGGTAGCAAAATTTGCAAGAGAGAAACACTAATGTTTTACTGTAAATCACTGCTTTACTCTTCAGACACTATCAAAGTAACTACCTACATATAACCACAGTTAGGTACAAGTCTTCCTCCCAAGCTATAAATATGTATTTAACAGATGGGAGTATTTATGTACAGAACAGTGCAATGCAACTACTTAAATTCTCAGCCTTAAATGTTGCTATGATAAAGATTAATTTCAAAGGAAATTAATACCGATTGAAATCCATCTAGTGTTGAGAACAGAGAGAATTATTCTAAATAAATGCATATGTATGATCAGATCTGTGCTAGTTTCTTGAGGGCTGGATCACTGTTACTTAAATGAAGATGTTCCTGACCCCTTGCCCCACCTAAATCTTGACAGATTCTGTTAGCACATCACTACTAATCACTGCACTTCTCTTAAAGAACTCATTCTGTCCTTTGTAAATCAGTAAAGTTTATTTCTACATCTTTTATTCTTGACTTGCATGTAATTCACAGCCAAATATTTCCTTCCTTCTAAAGTAGTTCTCTTTCTCAAAAAACTGAGAGTGGAAATAGTTTTCAGACAAAATATTAGGCAAATTTTTACAATTACTGTATCAGGTTTTGGTTTTTAAAATGTTGCTTAGCCTAATGACTCCCACTAATAAATAAACAAATTTATGCCATAAGTATCCTGAAAATGTCCCCTTTCACTGAAGAAAACACCCAAATATTCTAAAGAAGAAAATGTAAGTGAAGTTTGCTCCTGTCCATTAGTAATATAAAAGCACTAATAATACTTAGTTCTTTATTAGAATCAATATAATAATGATCAAGTAAGAGTTCAGACAGTGCCAACAGGCAAAAAACATATATTTGTAACAAATATATCAGGGCCATGTCTTCACCCTGGACATATAAGTTCTTCCAATGAGTTTTAATTGCAAAAAAGTACAACAATGCAAAGATAGAGTGTGAATATTTCACTTTGCCATGGCTGACTAGTTAGAAAAGTGGCACCTTCCCTACAAACACAAAGAGGAACTAAACTTTTTTTCTACAAATCTGTTGGTTGTGCAGGAACTACACATATTTCACTCACTTATGCAGGGTTTCTCAGTGAAAAATACTGTGCTAACCACAGAGGAAATGTAAAGCTGAGCCATTCTTGCAGAGACTAGTAAGTGAGGGCAGAGATGGGAGAACTGTAATGAAATAAGTAATGAAGTAATGAAATAAGCTCGTGGCTATCATCAATCTTTAGGCAAATAATTTTAAAACAACCTTTGGCCTTAGGGAGATCGTTCCATTTAGACATTGAATGAGCCAGCTACCTCAGCAAATCCATCTCTCAGGGGTTACCATTTATTCTGATGTTGATCTCTCTTAAGGGCTGCAAGCAGTGAAAATTATTGATCAAAATCTGTATTTTTAAAATATTTGCACTGGGGTGATAAACTTCAGTGAGGTATAGTTGATACTTCTTGGGGTAAGAAAACATGAATAATACAATTTTTTAGTTTAGTTGCTTGTGAACCTCTCTGACTTGATCACAACTCACCTAGCAATTCTGTCCTTCCCACTGAAATCAGATTTCGTGGTCTAGTATGCAAAAAAAGACCATGCTCTGATTGTCTCTATGTGGATTTTCATTCTAAGCCATGATGAGGAATGTTTTACTTCTGCAGCCCAACACTGAGCTGAGTTAGCATTTATGACAGACTCTTTGAGAGTTTAATCCCCTAAGTTTTGGCAATGATTGTAATGGTTGTCACAGTGAGTCCCAAAGCAGGGAATAAAGAGTCCAAATGGTTCTGCTTTATTGAGGATATTTTAATGTTGGGCTTGCCTATGTTGAAATGAGCTCAAGCAACTAGTCTCATACATAAACTGCTTCAGCAGTATCGGTGTGCCTAAGGAAAGCCGCAGTACAGCAAAGTGTTAAATTGTTCAGAAACTCTCTCTGATGTAAAGGGCTACTCAGTACATCTGTCATTGAGCTCTTCCTTCAACTGATACATAAATATGGAGCATAAGCAAAAGTTTAGGTCTCATCCTAAATGGTCCCAGGAGTACAATGGTTTAGGACTACCATTCCAAAAGCAAAAATAGGGGACAATTCCAAGCCATTCTTGGACATGTACCTGCTTCTTCTTTTTAGCACGTACCCCAACAGCAGTCTGCATAATTTTACATATTATAATAGAACATGTTTTATTAAAAATCAAGGCTAAGTTGTGGAAAGATCTTGAAACCCCTTAACCATTTTGTGATTATAAAGATGGTTTTCTGCCATATTGCTCTGATTTGTTCTATCTGAACTGGAATTTCTTTCTGGGGTCAATACTTCTCTGCAATGACCAGCCTGATAGGCTACATGAAGAGTAAATGGTGCATATTGGACCAGAAAGAACCAGTTCTTCCTTACTGATCTGGAGCACATAATCAGTTTGTCTATGAAGTCATCCTGGGCACTGTGGAAAGGTTAGGATACCAATGCAGAACATATTTTTGAAGTTAGCAGAACAGGACTGTGGTGAAAGTGTCATGCTAAAAGACTGATACAAAGAACAAATCTTTTGAAAAACACTCGCTTTGTGCCCCAAGCACATCAAAGAAATTTCCATGAAGTAGCTGTGCCTGCTTTTTCAATCATTGTTCTGCCTGTACGGAGTGTATGGCAAGATGACCCTTGTGTAACACCTGTAAGGGCTGAATTTATTAACTAATAGGGCTGGTGGAAAGCTTTTGCTTGAATCCCCCTCTCCATTTAGCAATTACTAACATTATGACTGGATGTCTGTATTTGGCAATCACAAGACCTTTCCTCTCTTCACTGATACAACTAAAGATGATATTTTCTCTAAGTGATTTGAAGTAACAGGCCAGAAAGCACAGGACTATTTGGTTGCTACTTCAGCCCTGTTCCCTGTTTTCTGACTCTTTCCTCTGGAAGAGCAGGATATAATATTTGATCAAAGAGGATTCCCTTGTTTTTCTGCAAATCTCAAAAGTCTTAAAGTAAAGGCCAGGAATCAACAAACATCCTTTATACATATATGTCTTTTTACTTGTATATCAGTCATATCCTATCTGGGGTTACACTTTGGACATGATTACTGCATGTGCTAGTGTTAGCCTCCACCAAAAAGCAGGCAGAACTCTTGTAGCCAGTCGGGAGCAAGCATATTCAGTGCAGGAAGCAAGGGCCACAGTGAGTTTTGGGAAAACCACATGTATACAGCAGACTGAGGTTCACATTTGTAACACTAGAGTGCAAAGGAGCTGACTTCAAATGCAACTTTGCTTGCTACACAGCAAGACTAAATAGCACATTTAAAGAACAAAATGCCAGACAGCACTAAGCTAATGGCAACCAGCTGATAGAAAAGATGTGATCACAATTTCAAGTGGTACTAGAGAGCAGAGGTCCAGTTTCAAAAAGCTGGACTTTTATAGCACTCACAGACCCCAAAGCCCCATAGCACATTCTGATCTCCTTTCATTCTGTGATGTGAGAAACATCACTATGCTAACAGCTAGGTTGTTTGTTTTATTTATTTTCAAATGAATAAATCTAAAATCTATACTAAGAAAGTAAACAAGCAAAGGTGAGTCTTGTTTTTTCTGTGAACACCTGCAAAAGAGATTAAAAAAGATAGCTGTAAAATGAAGCACAAACCACTAAATGTGTCAGAAGTACATGAGTAACATCAAGGAAGCTGAAGGAGGTGCAGCAAAAGGCATTAGTGACTCAGTAACATCAAAATAAATAGTCTGTAAATTTGTACTAAGTACAGTACCTCTTACAGATAAACAAGGAGACACATGAGCAGGAAAAGAACTAAGAACAATAGCTGAAACTCTCAGGGAATGGTAAATAGGCTGGACTCCAAGAGAAACTGTTGACTGGCAGTCAACTCCTTGCACTCAACTAGCCCCATCACATCATGAGCAAACAAGGGAAAAATGAGTTTCAAGTAAATGCCAAGAGAAGCCCCAGGGAAAGTTCCTTGTTAAAATGCTGAAAGTTTGTAATGAGTCCTTTAATTTTAGATGTTTTACACAGCTCTGTCAAAGCCTGGGGCTATGAAGAGTGTCCTGACAAAACAGAATGAAATGCAAGTTTTTCCTTTAGGGAAAAAAAAAATTAGTTGAATTTATAACAAATATTCAGTTGTAACAAATCTCAATAACTTGAAAGTCAATTATCAGAAAAGGGAGGAAAATATTCAGGCCCACATGCAGAAGCACAGCAGTGCTTTATCAGTGGGCTAGGGCAAACATTTCCAGTGCTCTGTTGCCAGCTAGGAGGGATTACTTATTGTACCACACTCTAAATGATCACAAGTGGCACACAAGGGCTGCTCTCTGTGTAAACTCCCACAGTCTCATTTTGCTTGAGAAAAGCTAACACAACTTTTTCAGGACAGTCAAAGTGCAAATAGGCATCATTTATAACATGAAATAGGTATCAGAGAAGCTTCTCAAAGAAGATATTCAACTGTTTCCTTGTCTCCATGCTTGGGGTATGTGATGGGGCAGATGCTATGGGAGCAGAGCCCCAACATAACTCAACCTTGTGATGTCTGCTGAAAAACATACACCAGCAAGGTAAGAACATTTCCCCAGGAAAGCTGCAGTGTAACCATAACTAAGGTCTCTGTTTAAGCTGGAGTTTTTGTTCTATGGACTTAACTGAAGAAGACTTACACCAGTTTTCCTTTATTTAACTGGAGAGTGTTTTTCAATAATTGCTTAATAACAAATTCAAGCAAAGTTTGTTTAACCAAGTGGAAGAAAATCTCATTGCAAACTTGGACATTTGACAAATTGAATTAGAACAGGAAAATCAGCTAAAAAATGAAATATTTTACTGTGATTTTTAACAATGGTTAAATCATTATTGTTTCTCAAAGTTTTGAAATTTTCAAATCACAAATCTTGAAACAAAATAATCTTTTTAAATCTTTGAACTGAAACAAAAGGATTTATGTTGATTTTTTTCCTTTTCAGTCAGAATCATCAAAGTGAAACAAAATCTGAACTCTTTAAATAAGTGGGTTTGAATCAAACCCAACATTTAAACAGGTGGGTTTTTATCAAAATCTCAATTTCGTGGCAAAAATATATAAAAAATAAGTCTTCCCCCCTCCAAATCTTTCTCAATACAAATATTATCTTTAATAATGTTCTTTTACATTTTCTACCAAATTTGAATGTTACTTCTGTTCCCTAGATAAAACATACTTCCCATCTTGGCACAAAACAAGCTTCGATTTTGTTTTCTGTAATGTAGCAACAAGCCAAATGTGAATTTGTGATCTGGAATCAGGAACATTAAACTTCAGCCATAAGGCTCACATTAAATTTATGTGTAAATGGCATTTGAGAACAAGAAACAGGTAGACCTTGCTGGCAAGTCATTTGTCATAGTTCTCTGGTATGAATGAAACCAATGAATCTTCAGATTCCAAGCACAGTGTAAACTGATAAATAAGATGCAGAATTATTGAAGCGCCATATTTACTATGATGTGCACTATCAGTTTCTTTATTCTTGTTTTCGAATGAAGAAGTGGGAAATGAGGGATGGGACCAAAAATGTGCAACTGCTGCTAATATAAAGTGCTTTCACTTTTGTTCTTCTCTGGACATGGACAGTAAAAAGTTGGTATTCATTTTGCAAAATAGTAATTAGAATACTTCAGATTAGCTTCTCATTTAATTAAAATTTCTGACTGACCTGCAGGTCAGAACTCAGTCTCATCAACTTTGAGGCAAGAAGCAGACATAAACTAATTTATTGCTGTAATTCTATGCACATCCATTTCCATACATCATATGGCACATAATGCGTAGTTGTTGGAGAGGATTTTTGATCTTCAAAACTCAATCAGTTGTAATTAGTAATTCCAGCATTCTGCTGCTTGTATAGCAGCAGATTTGAATGACAACAAAATACACTTGCTGATCTAGAACATTACTCTCTTGAGTGCTCAGGGACACAGTTCAAGCCAGCCAGAAGCACACGCTGTGCCAGCATCAACTGGAGCCTGATCATTTTCATCTGGCAGCATGGGACAGAAAATGGCATCGCTCTTCTCCCACCTTCACTGGCAAGTGTAACACAAGTTTGCATCAGGGAACATCAAAGCCCACCTCTGAAGGCACTGCGTGGGTTTTCTCAGGATGAAGACATCTCATAAAATTCCTTGTTGCTATGAAAATTGTCATTGCAGGAGTCCAAAACAGGAGATTAATCTTGGAGAAAATTCCACCACTGTTGGGACTTTCTGTGTGTGTGTGTAAACATGAAACCCAAAGGCAGTGAAACTTAGCTTTCTGCACAAAATGAGAGAGAATGGAAACCCTGACTGGGTGATAATCTCCTGCTTCTACAATTGTGATATGTGCACATAGGCCAGTATTGTCACATCATCTCACACTCAGGTAAGGTCAAGAGGCTTGTGCTTACATTTTAAAAATGTTGTTGATTATGTGGTTTAAAGCTTTTCAAGTTTCCTCTCTTCAACTATTCAAGAATGTACTAATTATAAATTGGTTGATGTGTCTTATTTTCCCACTGGAATCTCAGACACAAAATTATGAGTTAGTAGTATTTATTTACAATATCTGCATGGATTATGCTTATACCATAATGGTCTCTGGTCCCTCCTGGGTATTATAATTAAATTTGATACATGGAGAGATATTTCTAGGGCTTAATGGGATTCAGTAGTGATCATTATTTCTCCCAGTCCTCTTGCCATCTTGGTTGATGGTTGTGCTAAGAAATCACTGACACTTAGTCTGAACACATCCTACATCCACTCTTTGGATGACAGAAACTGCACTGACTGCCTCAGCACTGTGGGCTTGACTAAGGCTTCTCCTTGGGTTTATAGCAATGAAGTCATCTTTGTGGAAATCAGAAACATTTTACTTGAAGTTAGGAAAGGCACACACCTTTGCAGTCCAAAGGTGAGAGGCAAAACAGCTTAGGCCTCTTTGGTATGTGACCACAAAGAATTTTATCATTTCCACTTGATAACATAATTCCAGCTGTTGTGCTTTCATTATAACATTTGTCTGTATCTCCTGTTGAGACGTGACATGTTCACATAATGATAATGCACACCACTATTTAAAAGCATTTATTACAAATGACAGAGGTTTATATAATGCACTGGACTTCTTGGTAGGTTGGAATAGATAAAGTTTCTTTGTGAAAACTCTGTTCTTCTCTCATCCTAATTCGATAGCATTCTTCGAGCCAATATCCAACTGCAGCCCGAATACACAGAATAATTATCCAAAATGTTAAGCCTGATCTTTCATCATGACAGCTATCACGCTGCTTTCCATTAAGGAAATAATGTTAGAGACTTTCATCAATATGAATCAGGAGGTGACTAAATACCAGTCTCCTATAACACAGAAGATCTCTGTGATCTTGAAACTTCTTTTGCTTTGTGCATCCCTCACCACCTACACTAGCATTTCTGCAAGTAGCTATTCTAAACAGTAATGTAGATTGGAAAAGCTGATTTATATTTTAAAACTTTTAACATATGTTCATTCCCACTCTGGAAGCAGGAAAAAGTATTATCTCTATTGATTTAAGGATCTAGATAATATATATCTCCATACCTTTAAGAAGATGATGGCTAGCAGTGAATTCACTAGCACTAATTGATCACACTGACGCCCTGCAATTGTGAACAGCTGATTAAACTTTCAGTTAAGTGTTTCTGATCAGACATAAACAACCTGGTCATAGGTACTTCTGAGAGTACAGGGACTGAATGGTAGTGACCTGAGTCCCTAATGAGCTAATTCCCTTTACTTAGGAAAGAAGGTATAAGTGAAACAGCACCCAGCTGGCAGTATTTGTGGTATTAACCGTAAACTGAAGAAAGTATTTTATGAAGCACAAGCTTGTGTTGTTGACCCAATGTTATAGTTTCAATACTCGCTGGAATTCCTGCCTAAAAGCTTGGAGGCAATGCCTTGGTCTATAAAGCTGGCTAACAAAAGGTGAAATGAATATTCATATCCTGATGTTAATTGCTTAGCTAGGGCCTTTTGTTCTGGTCTCTCCCCAGGTCAGGAGGGGGAGGGAGAACAGCTCGGGGAGTGGGGCGGGAAGTGGCCAGGGCTTTTGCGCTTTCCTGAGCAGATCAGGAGCTGCAGCAATCGGTGGGGTGAGTGAGGCAGAGGCACAGCGGTGTCCAGCATCACTGGATAACTGAGACTCTGCCATCTCATCCCTGACTCGACCGCTTTTCATCTCTGGACATTGTGGGAGCTGCTGGGGAGAGGAGAGACAGCACACCTGTGTTCCTGTACTTCTGCTGTTCTCATCACCAACATCACTGTCACCGACCTGGTGACCTGCCATCCCCGGAGGGAGAGAGAGACGAGCCAGCTGGGGCATGACATCACCTGCTGCTGTCCATAAATATAACTGCACCCCCTGGGAGAGACAGGCTAGTGGCTGGGGTGCAACATCGCCACCTGCTGTCCTTAGATACAATTGCAGTCCTTTTTTTTGGGGGTAGCCAAAAGACCTTTTAACTGTTTGCCTTGTCGTTTGGGGAGGGGGAAGATTTTATTACAAGCTGTTGGTGTTTGGTCCTTTCTGGATATACATATAAATGTCTTGTGGTTGAGAACTGTTATCCTTTTGATATATATATATATTTTCCTAATTAAAGTTCTGTTTTCTAATTTTAAAGGGAGAGGGATTATTTTCTTGGTCAACATAGATATCTTAGTTCTCCCCTTGAACTAAGACACCCAAGAAGTAAATAAGCACTGTAAATACAATTATTATTGCACATCTGATATATATAGGACTGAAAGCTGGTTACTTGGCAGCTGTGAGTTCTTATCTAATTAGCAATGCACTTTTTAAAAGGGTTGGTGATTTTAGATTAATCATTAAAGAGTCACAGTGCCATCTACAGACTGCATACAGATTGAGCGGTTTCAGAACTGATTTTAGAGGAACAGGGAAAGCTTTGTTGTCATACTTAGGTTTAATCCATTACTCCTGGAGAACATTGCTTTTCACTGAAACAATAGCTTGCTTTGTGCATATTAATATTCCATTTTGAACTTGGGCCTACCTCTTGCCTTGGTGTTTTGTTTTTTTCTTTTTTTTTTAATCTGATCTTAAATACAAAAATGCAAAGAAGACGGGGGACTGGTGGAAGCAGGCTTAAACAAAACTAACCTGACAGTCAAACCCAACCCTGGAAGTATTTGCACCTGAACCACAGGTGTGGTGTGATACACCAGAAAGCACTATGCATTCACAAGAGCTTCCAAGAGAAGGCAAGTGGCATGTGCTTTCCCTTGCTCTATTTATCAAGGTGGGAGGTAAGGCTCCCATAGGAAGTACTTTGCATTTCCAGCCCATCTGATTAGAGTTGTGTTGGGAAGCCTGTGTGCTCAGCATTAGCTAATACGCTGTTTCCATCATGTGCCTTCATAGCCATTGGAAAGAAGGGAGGGAGGGAGGCAGGGAGGGAATGCTGCAGGCACAGTGGTGTGTCTGAAGAGCATTTTGATCTGTTCTGTAATCTGCAAGGAACAAATGCTTGGCAAAAGCCACCTACCAGAAGGACCAAAGTAAACAGTCTGGGATAAGCAATGGAGAGAAGTAACAAAGTAACATATTCTGATTTTTTTTGTTGTTGTTTTTGTTGGGTTTTTTTGTTAATTAAACCCAAGAGATTTAATTAATGTTCTGTAATGACAAGAATCCAATCTGAATTTCCTGAGACCTGAAGGATGAGTTGAGATCTGCCCCTGTAAGCAGTTGTCTGCATAGGTGTTGCACAATTAGGGATTCAGATGGGAAAGAGCCAGTTTCAAGCGCCTAGTGGCATGATTCTGTAGGTCTTCCATAGCCATAGGCTTATGTAATTCAATCAGGCATCCAGAACCAGTTGGGTTGCATCTCTTGTTTCTGTGGAGAAGATGCAAACACTGCATTTAATCCCCACTTTTGAGAAATTGTGAACCCAGGGCCCACGGAGGTGCTTTCATTTGTGCTTACACTTCATATTCTCAGTGCTTTGAAGGAGATGCAAGAGAAGAGTCTGGAGGCCTGAGAGGTTTTTATAAATTATTTTGAAAGCCCAGCAATTCCACTGTACTGGCAATCCCACACTCAGCCTTTCTCAGTGTCTGTAAAGCTATTTCAAAACTGAGACAAGACCAAATGGGAGCTTCAGGCAAACCTTATCAGGGACACCCTCCTGTTGAGTCACAAAGTTCAAAAAAGATCCCCATGCTTTCTAAACTCCTCAGAGAGGAGTCTAGGTGGGGCTGGATCCAGTCCTAGCCCCAGACTTGGTCAACAGTTTATGTCTAAAAATTGTACAGGTGCAATTGAACCTTTATACAAGTTTGTCCTGCAGGATTAAGGATGGCCAACCAGATATTCAATATGCATAAAATTAATGATTATTTAAATTGTTAATGATTGGATAAAAATGGGAAAAACGTAAAAGGACAAAAGGTCAAAAAGACAAAAGGCTTTAATCAGAATTATTTACTGCACGGTAAAACCACAAATATAGTGCACTTTTTATTAAATCAATAATATCAGAGCTAGCTTATCAGAGATTGACGTTACTCACCTGTACCAATGATCTTGGGGAATCTCACCCCACCTCCAGAGGTATCCTTGAGGGGCATCTCCACCCAAGGGAAGGATATTCACACACCTTATGGAGGTATGCTAGAAATACCCACTGTGAAAAAGTGAGATTAATCTTTTATAGTATAAAATGATTGACTGTCAATCATATACAATTTTAGATTATGTGCTGTTATGCTTACTCAACAAAATATGCTTTATTGCTGAAAGAGATGTTATCAGCTCTGTTTTCTTCTACTTGACACTTTTGGCTCTCTTTTCACTCTCAGGGCCTGTACATCCCTGCTCATGCCAGACTCAGGCAGGAAGCATCTGTCTTGCACTTTCTCACAATGAGTGTAATTCAAGATAGCTTGGCAAGATACTGTCAGCAGTCCTCAATGCTAAAAACCCTCTTTGCTCAATCCATCACTGAAATGCAGACCCTCCTTGCTCAATCCACCTCTGATAACTTGTTAATAAGACACAGGTTGAGCTGCTGTACCCCATCTTAGGCAGAGCATCCTTCTATAGATGCTTGAATACAATGTGTCTTCTTTGCATACCATCTAAACTTAAAATCTTCATTTTTCCCTTTTCAACAGAGTGAAAACGGAGACTGGGTAGCTGAATGATAACAATAAAATACTGTGTGGGCTAAGGAAAAATCACTGGCAGGCAGCCCTGGGCCTGTTGAACACTCCTGTCTCCCAAAAGTACTTCTTGAAGAAATTGCTCTTCCCCTGGCAGAAGGAGACCCTGCTTTTTCCTGCTCCAGAATGAGCACATGAGGCTGTTTAGCTGTCATATCCTCAACTCAATATGTTGTTTCCATCTCAGGAAAGGGTTTTTTCTCTTCAAGAAATGAAGGCAGAATGGTTCTAGGAGCTTGATAACTGTCACTATGCAGAGTAAGTTCTCGGCTCTTCCTGAGACAGCTGATAGTGTCTATCTTGGGGGCACCTAGAATGATAGAGCCAAAGGAAGTTCCTGGTAAAGGTTGATGCTTGAAATCCTGGAAAATTGGCACTCAGAAAAAACATTAATGGAGAAAGATAGATAAATACCTTTATTGGAAGCTTCCACAGAGGTGCACACCACCACAAGCAATGTTACGGTTTTTATAATCTTCCAGTAATTAACATATAAGATATCTATAACCAACCGTGATTCCCATTTCCCTTGGTGTCCCACCCACCAGGGTCCTAAGCTTTGCCCCCCTGGAGCAGCTCCAAGGGTTCTGGACTCTTCTGTTGTTTTGACTTCAAGTTATCTTGCAAGTGTCTCCGCAAAACACCATGACCTTCAGAAATCTTAAGAATATGTGAGAAAATTACTTTACTAACTTCTAACACCACTTAATATGTGAGCAAGAAAGCCTAGAATTCTAAAACTCTAAACATCTACGAAATACACACCAAACCTTTAGGCATCAAGGCCATGCCACTGCTTTTTGCTCCTGCAGCTGCTGTGCACCCCATAGGACAGCCCTGCTCCTCCTGCAGCATCACAGTGCTGTCACTGAAGAAACAGGGTAGCCTCATGCACAGGTGTGTAAATCCCTGCCTTGCTGCCCTGTGTACCTGTTCTTTAACACAGAAGAATTTTTTTTGCACCTTATACAAGACTGGAATTGATCCATGAAAATGGGACATATTAAAATTTGGGGGCTGGCCTCAGCATCTGGCTGTAACCTTCGATCCAGGGAGAAGAGTCAAAGTAAATGGATGCAGTGTACTTGGGTACCCATAAGCCTAACTCCTTCTTGTGATGATAAAATGAACCTTCCCTTTTCTTTTTCCTTTTTTAACATACCTGAGTGAAATGTAAAAAGGAGAAAGAAAATAACAGCATGTCCCAAACAAAAATATTTATACAAAGGAGCCCCAAGGAAATCTCTTGAACTTGGTTGTGGGAAACCGCACCAGGCCTGTGGATTTCTTGACAGAGCAGGAAGAATTTGACCTTGGCCAGACTGCTGTGTACCTGTGAAGATAAACAACTTGCAGAGATTGAGAGAACTCAGGAGAGGCACAAGGTAAGAAACCTGGACAAGTTTGTACAGAGACAGTCATTTATAACTTTGGCCAATAGATGATTGTTTGTGTAACACCAATAATGTTAGTGCACGTACATTTAAGAAAGTTATAAAAGCAGCTGTGTGAAGAATAAATAAACAAACCTTAAACCACAAACCTTAAACCTTGTTCCTTCACTTTTTATCCTTTCAGGATGTATGCCTGATTTTTGTCATGTCTGCCTCAACAATGACACTTGGTGTCAATTATGGATCACATCCCTTTATACCCCTTCATAAGTCTACTCTATGAATAGCAGGAAAAATCCTCTCTGCTTTTCTTTAGATAGATATAAATAGATGGGTATTGCTTAATTATAATACACTAACACAGAGACACTTTGGTTTTTTTTTTATATCAGATACTTTGTTGGTTCCTTCTTAGTTTCTATACATAATTGCAGTTTAAAAGAAACAACTGAACAAACTCTGTAATGTTATTCAGAAATCTGGGGCTTTTTTTCCCACTATGAAAGGAATTTCTTACTTGTTCTTTAACAGTTGAGTATCTTTCTAAAGCCAAAGTCAACAGCCATAGTCTACCCTATATGCTATTAGCACAGTATTAGATGAACCATTGTATATTTGTTGGTAACAAGCCAAGAGGTTATTTTATGAAAGTTGTTGAGGAAACCTACAGAGCAGCTTTCAGTTTGTCAAGGGAATTGGATGAATCATGAAGTGACAAATCAGCATGACAGGCCTTCCATGTTTTTCAGCAGTAAAGAAATAACTCCTCATTAAAACGAAATGCCCAGCATGTAGTAAAGAGCAGCGGCTGCAGAGCAGAGGGGTCTAATTGGGATCTCAGAGGGTGCACAACAAAACAGAACTCAAGATAGTTTGCCAATAGCTCTGTTAAAAATCACTTTCTAGTATAAGATTAATAATCTCCAGTTTTGCTAGGAAGCCTGTGAGTAAAACCTGGTTTTGCTGTAAATCCAGATGTTCCACTTGTACATTCAGTTTTACAGCCAAGTTCAGGGCTTTTTCCATGGGGCTGGGGATAGGCTGGCACCCATGGCTGTAACCAGAAAGCCCTGCTGGGATGAGAGTTTCCTGATAGGCCTTGACTGAAAGCATTTCCCAAGTCCAGGTTGCTCTCCCTTGGGAGCACCCAGGCCCCTCCCCCCCAGCCATGCCAGTCACCCCACAGGGGGCTGCACTTGGGGTCCTTGCAGTTTGTAAGGGAAGGGCTTCTGACATGCATTTTCTTTCTTTTGGTCCTAATCACAGTTGTAGAGCATTTGGATTTTTTTGCATATATATTAAGTGGTGTCTTGTAACAAGTTTTTTCTTCACAGGTGAGAGATATAAGGTCTTTGTGAATTCATATCCAAACAGATGTCTTCTCTAGATCACAGAAGTGAGGTAGTGAGCTGCAAGTAGCATGGACTCGACTAAACAAAACGGGGCTTACCACACAAATATTGCCAGGATGTCAGGTTGCAGAGGTAAGAGCTAAGACAGGAACAACTGCATAGTAAGTTTTATTTTGCTACTTTTTAATGGAGAATGTCTGTACATATAGATTATAACAGTCTTTATGTGATCACAAATTCTTTCCCTTCTCTCCTCTACAGAAGTGAGCTTTGTTGATCAACTCACAGACTTCCAAAGAAAAATTGAAGTGTTCATGCCATTTATTTTTATTCCTGCTTCCTTCTTCATGATTAATTTAACCAGTGCAGTGGAGTTATTTTCAGAGGTACCAAGCCAGAGAATCATTTCACTCAGCTTTCATGCTGTGAGATGGAGCATTTGGGTTTGAATATGAATTGGATAGTAGCAACAGTAGCAGTGGGAAGCTTTATCTGTCACAGGGAGTCAAAATGAAGCAGAACTGATAACTTCATCAGCAAGTGTTAGTCTGTTACAGCTGTGCTGCTGTACTTCAAGCCCTTTCTTTTCCCCCTCTCAATCAAGTGACAGAAAAAGTGTTCCTGTCTGGCTCACCACTTCAAACCTAGGCATGCTGTGAAAAAACAAAGCCCTTGATAAATGTTAGCCTCTACTAATTTGTGTCAAAAAGAACAAAGGTTCTTTAACTATTTGGGGGTCTATAACAGCTGATTTTGGCTGAAGTGTTAAACTATAATCCAGTTTCCTAAATCTTCATCCAATTATTTGCAAAATAATGAAAACTAGTAGAAGACCAGCTAGTGATTAGAGATAATGTTTCCCACTGAGGGAGGCAAGTGCCTTTGCAGGCAAATAATAAGGTGCCAAGGTGAAGTTGTTAGGCTCTGAATTCCACAGAACAGGTGGGAATCCTCACAGGGCCTCCACTCAGGTCACTTTTAGAAAAGAGAAAAGTTATCCTGCTCAAATATAGCTGTGCTGGGAAAGATCAAAACTAGCCATGTGAATTTGATCAGAGAAGCTGAAAGAGTGTGGAAAAACCATCCTGCAGTGCAGTTCATGGGTTACGTTCCCATGGAAGTCGTAGTAGCAACACTTTCTAATGCTCTAATGAATCACTTGTGTGATCAGTGTTTGCTCATATGTCCTTAAACAAAATAAGGTTAAATCATCTTTAGACACTTTCCCATTTATAGTATTCTCATCAGTCTTTGATTGGTTTTATGGAAAATCAAGTTTTGTTTCATTCACCCATCTTTTCTTGTTTCCTATTTCCCTTCCTTTCCCTCCTTTGCTATCTTGCCTCTACCTTTCCCTTCACATGTGGTTTACCTCATCCACTGACCTGTTGCATGACTAATTGTCTCTGAGACATCTGTCACTCTTCCCATGGTTTTAGTGTCCCTCACTTTAAGGACTCCTTCCAGGATCTCACACTTCCTATTGCATCCTATGCATTCTGTGCCCCTTTTGCCTTCCTTAAAACAATAATTCCATTACCTTCTCCACCACAGAGCACAAAAAAGGGACACAAAGCTGAATGCTACTTTTGGTGGAACATCTCTATGCTCCCATATTCAGTCTTCATCTGAACCTTGCAGATTCTGTCCTTTCCTACTCATCTTCACAGACAAGCTTTTTATCCTATCTGTCCTTCCACAGTATTTATCCTTTTTGTACAACAACTGTAATCACTTCTATACAAAAAAAAAAAAAAAAGTGTATTTCTTATACTTCCTTTTTCTACATATCTGTTAGTGATCACTGTTGGACGTGGAGTATAAAAAATGGCTTTTGGTTCAAGCCAGATGCAGTCCAAATGCTTTCTTTGCTTTTGACATGCTCCAAAAATTCTGCTTTAAACAGTTCTCCTAATCTATCCTTTTGACCCCGCTATTCCTACATCTATGACTTACACTCTTAAATTTGAGTATTTGGTTGTATTTGAGTTGATACTTTCAAGTACAAGCCTCTGCATGGGGATTCATGTCTGTCTGCCTTGCTTGAAGACGTGACTTCAAGCCCAGGATCTATATAAACTTGTCTTGTAAACTCTTGAGAGTTTGGACCATCATTTTGTCCTGTGCATGCACTGCATTGTGTACTTGGAGAGCCTTGTTCTCTGATCAGTCTCTGTAGTGTTGTCCAGACAATCAGTAAAGGAATAAGAATATTTGAAGGAAGTTTGGTAGTTGAAGGATAATAATTAAATGCTGGCATCCAAGTGGTTTAGAAAATTATGCAAAAGCCCTCTGAAGTTTATATGTTATTGTCCTGGCTCGTTTTTCATTACATTATTCAGTGCCTAATTACTACGGGGGGGGGGGGAGGGGGGGGAAATATGTTGTTTTAA
>VWZF01002697.1:112411-259066 GCA_013396755.1 Sclerurus mexicanus
CCCCCGACCTGGGGAGAGAGAAGAACAAAAAACTAGACAAGTGATCAGCGGCACCACATGAATATGCAGTTTGCCTTTGTTATCCAGTCTCCACAGACAAAGGCGTTGCCTCTGAGGTCGTTAGGAAGGAATTCCACCGAGTATTGAAGCTATAACAACCACAGAAAATATTCAAAAGTTTTCTTTCTTCTCTGCTTAGTTCTTGACTTTTTGATGTTATATTTATTATTACATATGAGCTCAAAAGTAGCTATTGTTTTTGTAGAATTTCCTTATCCTGTACGTGGATCTGTGTTTTATTAACCAGCTGCTTTCTGATTTGACCATTTCTTTTTGATAGCATTGAAGAAAAATCTATCACTTTTGTTACTTGCTCCTGTTCCTAATTAGTTTTTTCTGCTTAAAAGTTCTGCCATTGCACACAGCATCTTGTAGGAATTGAAATATTGCAATTATCTTTTTCATTTAAAGAATCTATAATTCTGTTTGATTATGAGGCACTTGAAGTGATGATGGCAGATAGTGCTGCTTATTCAAGAAAAAATAAGTGTAATAGCAGACTACTGCATCAATCAAATCCCCAGCCAATGTGAGAGGACGCTTACAAAGCTGGCTCACTCCCCTGCATGTACTAAGACAGCCAAAGGACTGCCAACAATTAAGTAGCATTTAAGTGGAATGAGGAAATCACTTCATAAACGACACACCAAGCTCTCATAGGCTGGTAATTTATTGCTTATGTTATAAACTGCTAGTAGAAATTTTGCTGAAGTTAAAGTTCTAAAGGAACGGACATTAGACCAAGGGAAAGAGGGGAGGCTTGACAGAGATGAATTTTTCTATTCTTGTAAAATCCTTTGGTGTACGTACCCTATAGATTTTGTGTAACCAAGCATGTAACCCCCAAGTAATTTATCCTAAGTCTTATGTAATCAGCATTGTCTTAAAAAAAGACGCATGAGCAGAAGAGCAATTACCTCAGGAAGAGGATGAGCCTTCAGCCCAACGACCACCAGGAGGCAGAGAAACGACCCCCTGGCAACAGGTGGACGCAGGCGCAGAGACACCACGGCCTGTTGCGAAACCCAGAGGAGGACCTGTATAAAGGCCTTGACGAGACGCAGTCGGGTGCGGACCTCAGGTGGGGCAGGAGACCCCCGGGCCGCCCAGCGCTGTTTTGCTCATTAATAAATGATTTAAACTGCATATTGGCTCTGGCAGTTTATTACACTTATTAGTGGTTTTCCCTGAGTATGAAAGATGCAATTTCCCAAGAAAAGGAATGGTTTGTTGACAAAAAATTATATGTTTTGAACTATAGCCACTGTAGTGGGGTTTGCTGTCATTCCTATCAGCAGGTAATAACTCAAACACTTAGTTTTTTTAAACCCATTTTTCCTTACAAAGTTTTGCCAAGAATGTGAAAGAAGGGTTTTGTTCTTCAAATTCTTAAGTCAGATTGCTTTGGCTTACTAAAATAATAGGCTGAAATAATATACTGATGGTGGAGGAGAGATTGTTTGAGTTTTTTTAAAGGCCAGATTCAGCCGTGAGCTTTCTGAAGTACAGTAGTTTGCCCCCGCCAGCAGCTAAGCACCCCCACAGCTGCTCACTCCTTGCCCCACTCAGCAGGAGAGAGCAAAAGTGAGAAAACTCCTGGACCAGTTTAACATGTAAAGTAAAGCTTGTGCATGCAAGCTAAGCAAAGAAGGATTTTAGTCACTCCTTCCCATGGGGAGGCAGATGTTTAGCCACCTCCTGCAAAGCAGGGCCTAAATACACAATGCTTATATGAGAAGACAAATGCCATAACCACAAACTTATTCACTTTCCCTGACATTTTATTGTTGATCACAGTGTCAGATGGGATGGTAGAGGATAGCCCTTTGGCACATTTAGATCTGCTGTCCTTCTGTGTCCCCTCCCAGCATGCTGCATACCTTCAACATACTCACTGGGAAGCAAAGAGTGAAAAAAAGAACAATCTCAAGGCTGCACGAGCACTGTTCAGCAACAGCCAAAACATGGGTGTGTCATCAGCACTGTTTTAGTCACCAATTCAGAACACAGCACTATGCAGGCTGCTACCAAGAAAGTTATAACTCCATCCCAACCAGACCTAGTACATAAGGCAGTGGCACCGAGTCCGTACAGGGCTGAATGGAAGATAAAGGATGCAGAAAACCAGAGAAAATAAAGACGTGTTTCCTTGTTAGATAGCAAATTAAATTAAACCAAAGCCTCATGAACTTTTAATGAGGATGTGATCAGAGCTGATTGATGTGCTCACTGTCTGGCCCTGCCCTGAAGTCACCAGCGCTGTAAAGTCCATGTACAGATCCCTCCAAGGCTGTGCCACAGAAGCAGTCCAGTACCGTTGTATGAATCCATACTTCAAAAGCAGTTTGTGAGAACACTGCTGCCCTGCTAAGGGCATCCTCCATGCTTAGCCTCAGGAGTCTCTGGTGAAAATCACAAAGCTGGACAGGTGATAAACTCCTGCCTGATAGTGAAAGCTGGGGACTTCTATATGGATCCTCAGATACATCCACCACCACTGCACATGTTCTTTGCTTGACAGTGTTGACATTTTGTAAAAGTTTGGCTTCTGTTTGTCACATAGTTGTTTAAATACAAAATTTTAAGTTAGAACTAAATATGTTATCCCTAAACTTACACTCTAAGACCAGAAGGAAGTGTGTAATGCTGTCTCTCTGACACTCTGCTGTAGTGGATTGCTGCAGCACACATCTACACCAATATTTTAAATGTATCTTCTTTTTGGAAAAAAGAAAAGGTGGTGAGGGAGGTTACTCTTAGTGCCATAGCCATGCCATTGAAACAGAGCAAAACCCCGAAAAGGTTAAAACTCCTAATTAAAGTCGATCTTGCTCTGTCTCTGCAAGGCCCGAAAAGGCTACCCCCTTCATAATGCCTCAGCACATTAGGAGTCAACAATCCAAAATGATAAAGTACATGAACATATCCCTTGTTTGCAATCCACAGTGTAGAAGTAAAACAAGGATGAACCCCAGAAATAGTTAACAACATCACTAGAAGCTGTTCAGCACCTGCCTTGCTTGAGTTTATCAGAGAACATAGAGTTGCGTTCTGTTCAAAATCACTGGACCTGATCTTAGAAAACTATATACAAATAACCTAGTGCTGTTAATCATGATAATGTAGACATTTGAATTAAGCAAAATGGCCTTAAGCCAGTAGTTTTTGTAAGCTTCAGTGACTAGGTCATGAACAATGAAGGCCGAAGATGTCAAGGTGAAGAAGAGGAGTTAAAGACCCCTAGAGTGAGGCCGAAGACTGGAAACGACCACCTAATCCTGGTGCCAAAAGAAGATTCGGGAAGGCTCCGCCCAGACTCCGCCTAGTCTCCACCTAATCATTAATATGCATAATCAAATGTTGCAATCTTATTACTATGCAAAATTGTATGTTGTAATCATGCAGTGAAATGTATAAAATGGCTCATTTTGCACTGTTGATTGGAAGCTCTTTGTCCGGTGCGAGCCAGGGGCTTCCCAACGTTGCAATAAATACCTTTGCTGTTTAAAGGCTTAAAACTCTGTCTCTAAACAGTTTTATTAGGCCTTTTTGGGCTTCACCATCAAACAAGTGTCCCTAGTGTTTTAAGGACAGTACAATAGTCTGTCAACAAGTCTGTTTACAAAACAGCTCGATAAATAAGAAACAACCTATCATTCCTTTCATTTAGGGGACTTCATGTGAACAGAAGTTGCAAACAAATTTTGTTGTCTTTTTGTTGTAGACTTCTGAAGGTGTTCCAGAAAGGATCTTCAGAACATTAAAGGACCTAATATACAGTTTTGAAAACCCAGATCAAGGACTAATAATAAACCTCCGCTACCCAGTTTAAAAAACAGAAGCCTCACAAAGAAGCCAGAGGTTCAGCTCAGGAATGGACAAGGTTTATAGTGGTGAGAAATTTAGCTCTGTTTTTGTGGGGTTTTTTAAGATGACAGCATTGACAAGTTTGTGGTGAATAGTTGCTAAATGTCATCTCACTTGGAGAGAAGTTCAACATCCTCCCTCTCTCTTATGTTCACTGAAAATGGTTATTCTTAGCTCACAGGCTACTTACCCTCATCCACTACAAATTAAAACATTTAAATTGTGAGACATACAGAATCATAATGTTGCCCACACCTCAGTCCCTCATGGGTGTTGATGTTTCTAGGCTGAGAACCAGTTGTACCCAGTGTGGTTCTGCCAAAGTACCAGGCCCTCACACTTTGCTGGGAGCTGAAGCTGTCCTTTTACCTTCATTGTCCAGGTTCTAAGCTATTTTTATATCAAAACCTAACTCAGTTATTTCTGAGACTGGGGGGAGGGGAGCAAGGAAAAAGAAGAAGAAGAAAAAGCCAATCAGCTTGTGATTTGTTGTGATTTGTATTAAAACACGACTAAGTAATAACCACATAGCCTTGTACTCAGGATCACAGATTTAGAAACAGAGCTCAAACTCTCATTGATCTTCTGCTAATTTATGCTCATGAGTTCCAGGTGTAAGACGAGGATACAATGTTTCTACCTGACAGAATTATGCAAATGGTGCAATAAAGATGTAGGTTTTCACAGAGCTTTAGACTGTTTTGTAGCACCCCGTGTCATCCTAATGTCCTTGTTTGGGGACAGATCACTGGACATATTATTGGTAACTTGCCAGCATCCCTCACACACCTCTGAAAGCAATTCTTCATGTTACTGCTGTACAGTGCTCAGCTGCAGCTGAAAAATAACCGTGAAACACTCAAGTGTCCTCTGACTGAGTGTGACAGGAACCACAGTGAGGGAACACGTGAGCAAGGGAAATCCTTCCAATAAGTACCATTATCGTAAAGGATACAAAACCTCGGAGTCTCCAGTCTGCTGTGTGATTTACAGCAGCTCAACACAGTGGTGTGGGGCAGCCTCTCTGTGCTGCAGCCACTGGGTTTTCACACCCAATAGCACTCCAACAGCTCTGGCAATCCCTGAGCCTGAGGGAGACAGTAGCAGAGAGATATTTATCATGTCTTCAACATTACTTTGTCCCCAGTATCACAAGGCAGATAGGCCACATTTGCTGTAAAAATGTTTTTATAGTATCTTATCATTACTGCTCTGGGGAGATAAAAAACACTGCAGTAGCATGGATGTGTTTTTGGGAAAAATCAGATGCATATTTTATCATACAGTCCTGCAATTTTTCTGGAAGATTAACAATGTCCTGTTCTGGACTTATAGAGAGGAAAAAACCCTTTCATTTCACTGTCAAAATACTTGTCATTGTCCATAAAAATGGACAGTATCAGAAATAATCAAACAACTTTGGAATTGTTGTTATTCAATTTTATTTATTATTTAAATTTATTTATTTGAATTTCAAATGCCCAACATTCCAAGCTTCCTCCTCAGACTGCATTATTACGTGCTCACAAGGGGAGCTCAGGTTAATGTCATGATGGATCTCTCTGAAACGCAGGCACCACACAAAACACGGCAGTGCTCCCTAAAGCAAGCCCTGTATTTTCCTGTCCCAGTCCCTTGTGTTGCACCAGCAGCTGGCTTTGCTGTAGGTGTGGGACTGAGCACTCCAGACCTCAAGGGACTGGGGTCACAGTCCTGGTGGTTGCAGATTTTTGGACTTTGTTTCCCAGCCTAGGAACAGCTTGTCTGAGAGTGGCTACTTGAAGAGCAGTAGGTTTCCATAGTGCAGCTTTGAGTTCCAAGCATTCCATTTTTGCCTTTTCCCTGGCTTCTCAAAAAGCATAGTAAATCTGACAAGGTGTAAGAGAGAAAGGGTTTCTTCGGGGTCTCCTCTCTTAGTGGGGATGAGAACTTTTCTCTTGGGTATTTATTTAGAGAAGATAGGGTGTGTTATTCAGTAGTCACAGATATCTCGGCTATTGCTCTGATTTACGAGGTATGGATGATTTTCAACATTTGACTGTTCCTCAGGGAGAAGGGAGTCTCACATGGATACAACTGTTTATAACAGAACTTGCTGGGTCAGAAAATTGAGTTACTGATACCTGCCCTGTCACAAGCCGTCCTGCTTCCCATGGCCTTTCAGAAGGCCCATGTGCAATAACAACACCCTTTTTTGTTTTGATCAATTGCTTTACAGAAACTGATGATGGTGATTATGTCACTGTCTTACCCTGAAGGATCTGTACCTGATGATTTGGGAAGCCGCCATTTCAGGCTGTGTCACTGTGCAGTGGGTCAGATGGAGAGAGCTGCCAGCTGGGTGTCCTCCATGGATCTGTACCTCTGGAATTACTCTCTTCCTTTTGCAGACTGTCAGTGCAGCTGTATTTTCTCCCATTAGATGCAGTACAAGCTACTATGTATTTTTGCTCAGCAATAAAATAATTATTTTTTACAACAGACACATAACTACATATACATGAGGCAGAAAGTATTTGTGTCCATGTATGTGTCTTTTGGGGTTTTCTTAGTCAGCAAACTGTCCAAGATGTCAACTGCTTGAGTGAACATTCTGTTAGAAAGCAGCAATATAAATAAATGAATGTGCATAAAACAGTAATTTATGGCAGAATTTATATGTATTGATAAAAACCATACATGCCAAAACTTCTATTGGCATCATAAGATGCCTTAAAACCTCTCAACTCTGATTCTTGTTATGTCATTGTTGGATAGGTGAATAGTATTTCATCAACATCAAAGAATACTAGTATTAGTCTGTAGCTTGGAATAATCCAAATTAAAACAAAAATGCTGTGTTAAATCCATGCCATAAAGAATTAATCAACAAGATGAAAATGGTTTGAAATACTTTTAATATTGAGGAATGGTTCTGGCAGATTACAAGTGGAGTGCAAGTTCTACATGCATATTGGTATGAACTCGTCCTTTTTTTAATAGGTACTGTACATATGAGAACGCTTACTGCATTTCATTAGCTCATTCATTCGCTCTGTATTTATGACGTGCATGTGTTTTGTGGTTTTAAATGTAAAATTTTGCCTTAATATTACCCCCAATTTAAAATATTTAATAAATACTTTTGTTTTGAAGGTGGTTTGCAAGTAGCAGCCAAAGCCAGAACTGGAACATACATCCTGACTCTCCCTGTTGCTAGTACAAACTCCCTCACCATTTGAGACAGTGAGGAAGACATTTACACTGGTTGTATGTTTAAGATGTTTCACAAATTATTGATGTATTTTAATGGGTAATGCTAGTTAAGTTTTTTTCTATTATGTTTCTTTCATACCGTTATTTGTCAAAGGAATTTTAAATCTCTCTGTGCTTGGGAATTCATTATGAATTTAACAGTGCTGAGTTTTTGGTGCCAGGCTCAACTGGTATTTATGGCATGAAGGAGACAAAAAAATAAGGATATTAACTCTGGCATTGCCAAAAATACTAAAATACATGTCCAAAACATTATGAGTTGAAAACAATGTAGTTGTCCACAAAAAAATGTACTATTGGACAGGAAAAAAACCCAACCTTTGCTCTCTAGAAGCGCATACACTTATGTGTGTCTTTGAGACTTGAGAAACCTGTCTGGTAGCTGGTTATCACAGGTATCAGCCTGAGCAACTGCTGTGCTGAAACACCCCACCTCCAGCAGCCTGGTCTTTAACAGAACACAACGCTGTAGTTTTTCTGAAATGACAGTTCCAGCAGTCCCCCATGGGCTCAGTCAATCTCACTGATGTTCAGCCTTGGGAAAAGGCTGAGTGACAAGGATTCCCAGCCTGTGCCTCATGACACTGACTGTGTGACTCCTGATGGCTGAAGAGGGGGACAAGGGGCTGGGATGTTGTACCTTTTAGCTGGCAGTCGGCAGCGGTGTTTTGGACTTGGATTCACAACGCAGCTGTGGCTGCAGCTCCAGGTGCTGCGTCTAGAGATGAGGTTTGCTCCAAGCCCACCTCCTGGTCCCCTCTCAGGCATCACCTCCAAGGCAGTCAGGTGAAGCACAGAGCATGATAAGGATAAAGGGCTTAAAGGAGGAAAAGAGACACAGAATCCAAAGAAATTTACATTACGATTGACCTTACATTACTCACCACCACTTTATTGCTATACAGCATTGTTTATCTTTTTAACAGCAGAAGAAAACGACGGACAATATGCACATTTTGACACACATTTGCAGGATTAATATAGCAGAAAACAACCCGCGCGTGAGCTGAGAAAACACATCGAAAAGCTTCACGCAGCAGCATCTACTTCCCAACATCCCAAAGAGAGAGCGTGTGTGTGTGTGTGTGTGTGTGTGTGGTGTCCCCGTGTGGGGGAGGCTGAGCAGTGAGGGGGCAAACCCTGCTGTGCCTGAACAGTCGAAAAGTATGAGAACACAGTAGTGCGACAGACAGAGAGAACGCGGTCCTCTCAAGGCACGACGCCGGTGCCCGCCCGGGCGGGCGCGGGGGCAGAGCCGGGCGCTGCTCCCCGCGCAGGGGTCGCTGTGCGGGGCGGGCGAGCGGCCGGTTGGGACCAAGGTTCGATCCCCGCCGCCGCCGGACCCACCGCGGGCTGCCCAGGGAGCCAGAGGCAGGAGCGGCCCCTGGGTGCTGGCCGGGCTCAAGCCCACCTCGGTGAGCGAGGAAAAGCTGCTGCGGGCAAGAAAGGCGGCGGCAGCAGCAAAGCCAAGCAGGCTGGGAGCGCAGGCGGGAACAGGCGGCACTGCGATTCAGAGGCTGAGCGTCTGAGAGACAGCTCCCACCAGCCACATACAGCTCCGCTGAGGAAGAGTCTCTCTCTGCACGGTCTCAGCCGCACACGAGCCCCGACACCGGTGGCACCAGCCCAAGCACCGGCATTCCCACCCTANTTGTTACAGTGTTTTGTGGTGTGTTTATGTGTTTGCAGTGCGTTTGTAGATGTGTGCAATATGCTTATAAGCACTCAGGGCGAGCATATAGCGTGTGTTACGAGGGATTTTTTTTTTCGTATCCCCAGAACTCTGGCCCACAAGGATCATTTATTTTCACGTCTTAATAACCTAAGTTTGAGTGATAAACTGGTCTTGTGTCTGGAGTTTGCCAGTTCCATGCAACACGCGTTCCAGTGTGGTTTTTGCTAAGGGGGTAGCCCAGTGCGCTTCCCTGACCTCCAGGGACAGCCTTTGTTTGCTGTGCCCAGGCCTTGTTGTGCACAACCCTGTGCTGGCTTACTTAATCTGCAAGGTACTTTCTTTAAATATTTCTTTAGTCCCTAAAACGTTATATGAGAGTTAGTGTCTTGCTTTGCTTTCTTGTTTGAGATCTCTTGTAAAGAGGTGTACAGGGTGCAAACCCAACATTGTGTGTCTTTATTATGCAAAACATCAGTCGTGCTCCTTGTATTGATGTGCAGGTGTATACTTTTTGGCATCTTCTTATATAAGGTTCCCTGAACTCAGGTTCCACTTTTTCATTTTGGGCACAGTGTTCCCAAAGCAGCACTGACTGCTGCTGCTTATCTTCCTTTGGGTTCCTGTCCACATCTTTAGAAAGCAGGATGTTGGGCTCAGCTGAAGGCTTAGTGTTAAATATTTGTGTTGAGCAATCTGCTGAGTTATTCTTTCAAAATAAATAAACATGTTACTTTCCAAGAGTAAAGGGAACACATTCGCAGGAATGAAATACAGATTTATTTTGAAACATTTTTTTTCAATAGATGTAAGTACAAATGGCCCATTAGAGTGGCACTTACATTCTCAGTTTGTCATGGAGGACAAAATCTATTTAATACAACTTTGTGCTTAGACTTTTGTGTTAATTACTTTGTTGCCGTTGAGTAATACAGGGGGGTTTTTCTCCTTTCATCTCCAGGTTATCTCTGGACTGAAGCTTACACGGTTATTTGCTTCTAACCAGATTCTACCAAGTGAATGTCTCAGTTGCCTTGTGGAGCTCCTCGAGTACACTAATATAAACCCATCTCTGACCTTGTCTGTGATTACTTTGCTATCACAACTAGGTAAGGCTTGCATCTGAGTTTTTTATCTGTTGTATGGGCAAGGGAAGATAAAACAGGTGCTGATTCTGTGGTGTGGGTGATGAATTTCTTGGAAGAAGCGTCAGGTGTGAAAGATGAAGTAATTTTCATTGTGGTAGAGTGCTTGGCTGAGCCACCTGTTAAGAAGTTAAATCTCCATGAGAAGCAGAATTGAAGTCATCACTGCAAAATTACAATGATTGTGTTTGTCAGAATTTGTTTCCTCACTGGGTAGAGTGATAAATTATTCTCTTGTCCTTTATTTTTGGGGCCTGAAAAGACTAACATTTTAAAGAAGTGAGAAACCTGCCTGGGTGCAAAGATAGTGATAAGGTGTGTTACATTGGCAACTGTCATCACCTCAGTTTACTTCTCCCACTGGAGTGTTTGCAGAGCAGCAGTTTGGGCTCTTCTATAGCTTGGGCCTGTGTGCATCAAGTTTTCCAATTGCAAAAGAGGTTCTGTTGCGTCTTACTTGTCTCTTGAGATGCCATTTTTGTTTGGGTTTTTTCCCTCCATTTCACAGAACAGGGACTTAATTGTCCTGGGAGCTCTGTGCTCAAAGCACAGCAAATATATATGGGGAAAAATTACCCCTTCGCTGCTTAGTTTCTCATCGGGTACGAGTAGTTACTTAAGACTAGATCCTTTAGGATGATCACTTGTTTATCATCTCTGATTTATGGAGTTTTACCTCTCTCAGCTTTTTTTTATGTTTTTGGAACAGTTACTGTAAAATTATATTTGTTTAGGTTGAGTCTGGAGAATTTTAAGAATTCATTCTCCTCCAAGGTATCTATAATTTGACTTGTCATCCTTGTTTGCTACATCTTTTCCAGTTCCTAAGTAGAACTGCATTTTTTTTTGTTTAACTATTGCTAGATAACCCTATTAAGTTATCAGTTTTAGTCTACTTGCCCACCATAGTGTGAAGCAAGAAGGTGAAATTATTAAGATTTAAAGTCTTTGAAGTGCAGGTTTCAAGATCTCAAACAGAACTAAAACTTTGTGGGTAGGAGGCAGGCCACTCCTTCAGAGCCCAAGCATCTTAAAGAAAAAGTGATTAGTGTTTCAATTAAATGTATGTTCAGAAATAAGGTAGAAANGGCGCCTCCCGTCGTGCCGCGCGGCGCCCGCGGCCGCTCCGCTCAGTGGACGCTGCGCCAAGATGGCGGCGGCGGCGGGAAATGCGAGTGGCTGAGGGGAAGCGGGGGCTGCCATGGACGNATTAGTGTTTCAATTAAATGTATGTTCAGAAATAAGGTAGAAAGGCAAGTGCATAGGAGCTGTGATTTATTTGCTGTTATTTTTAAAATATACATGAAAATCTGGTCAGAGACTTTGGCTTCTGCTTAGATTGGTAGCTAATACAACAGTTACTTTTGCTATTAAACAGGGGGTTTTGCTAATAATTCTCAAATTCTAGCTTCAGACAATGAGACTAGAGAAGCTCTTCAGGACACCTACAATCTGACCAGTGTGCTGGCTGGAGTGGTTCATCAAAGTTCTACTAACCTTAGTGACCCAGTCTTGTTACAGGTAACAGGAACTAATGCTTAACAATGTTTGGGTACTGTTGCATAATATACATTATACTGTGTGCATATAGTAACCCCTCAAAAGCTCTGTCTGAAATAATGTGTTGAGGAAAAGTTGATCTTAAAAAAACCAAAAACCACAAACCAAAAGCAACTGAACAAAAACCTACTTTGTTGGTTTTATAAATAATTTCAAGAAGTAACTGCTTGAGAGCTCAGAAGGTTGTTTTGCAGTTGAGGTAATCAGTTATTTCTCCTAATGTTCATAACAAAAGTCTGGAGATTGTTTTGTCTATACTTTGACAGGTAACTGTGAAGGAGTAAAAGAAAAGCTGTGGCTGGCTGTTTTCATGGAAGTTTTGCAGGGCATGTCTGGCCTCCTTCCTTCTAGTCAGTGCCATCTGGCAGTGAATGCTGGGGGCTGTACTTACAGAAGCTTACAGTGAACATCTGACATCTCTCAGTTTGACCTCACCAATTTTAACCTGTCCTTAAAGGTTTTTTTTGTTTTTTTTTTTTAAATATGCACAGATTTTCTCATGTGTGGTTATGAGCTTTCATGAGCTTCAGCAAGTACTTGTTGGCTGCCTGTGGAGAGGAAAAGCAGAAAATAAATTTGCTAGTAGTTCTGTTGCCCATGTTCTGTGGAAAATGCATATTGCATCCAGTAAAAGGCACTAGGAATTTCTCAAGGCACTAGGAATACCACAAAACTTGGGGATCCCAGTGATTGGCCCATCACTAGGAGAGAGATTGTAATTGCCAAATAGATCCCATAAGACCTTGAAACACTTAGATCTTTACATGGTGAGATTTTGTTTCAGCTGCTAACCTGTGCTGTGATTTTTGTCATATCTGTGTATATTAACTTCCATTTACTCAGTTATCTGCCAAAAAAGTGCTGTATGAAGGACTTTGCTACCATTAGATCTGTTGACAGTCTTTATAGCAAACCTGTCTTCCTATAAGTATCCTTTCTGCAAGAGGTTACAAACTGCTTTTGGGATTTTGATGAGACTTCTAGACCTTTCAATAGAATAAAACCGCTTTCTCNCCATTTCACAGAACAGGGACTTAATTGTCCTGGGAGCTCTGTGCTCAAAGCACAGCAAATATATATGGGGAAAAATTACCCCTTCGCTGCTTAGTTTCTCATCGGGTACGAGTAGTTACTTAAGACTAGATCCTTTAGGATGATCACTTGTTTATCATCTCTGATTTATGGAGTTTTACCTCTCTCAGCTTTTTTTTATGTTTTTGGAACAGTTACTGTAAAATTATATTTGTTTAGGTTGAGTCTGGAGAATTTTAAGAATTCATTCTCCTCCAAGGTATCTATAATTTGACTTGTCATCCTTGTTTGCTACATCTTTTCCAGTTCCTAAGTAGAACTGCATTTTTTTTGTTTAACTATTGCTAGATAACCCTATTAAGTTATCAGTTTTAGTCTACTTGCCCACCATAGTGTGAAGCAAGAAGGTGAAATTATTAAGATTTAAAGTCTTTGAAGTGCAGGTTTCAAGATCTCAAACAGAACTAAAACTTTGTGGGTAGGAGGCAGGCCACTCCTTCAGAGCCCAAGCATCTTAAAGAAAAAGTGATTAGTGTTTCAATTAAATGTATGTTCAGAAATAAGGTAGAAAGGCAAGTGCATAGGAGCTGTGATTTATTTGCTGTTATTTTTAAAATATACATGAAAATCTGGTCAGAGACTTTGGCTTCTGCTTAGATTGGTAGCTAATACAACAGTTACTTTTGCTATTAAACAGGGGGTTTTGCTAATAATTCTCAAATTCTAGCTTCAGACAATGAGACTAGAGAAGCTCTTCAGGACACCTACAATCTGACCAGTGTGCTGGCTGGAGTGGTTCATCAAAGTTCTACTAACCTTAGTGACCCAGTCTTGTTACAGGTAACAGGAACTAATGCTTAACAATGTTTGGGTACTGTTGCATAATATACATTATACTGTGTGCATATAGTAACCCCTCAAAAGCTCTGTCTGAAATAATGTGTTGAGGAAAAGTTGATCTTAAAAAAACCAAAAACCACAAACCAAAAGCAACTGAACAAAAACCTACTTTGTTGGTTTTATAAATAATTTCAAGAAGTAACTGCTTGAGAGCTCAGAAGGTTGTTTTGCAGTTGAGGTAATCAGTTATTTCTCCTAATGTTCATAACAAAAGTCTGGAGATTGTTTTGTCTATACTTTGACAGGTAACTGTGAAGGAGTAAAAGAAAAGCTGTGGCTGGCTGTTTTCATGGAAGTTTTGCAGGGCATGTCTGGCCTCCTTCCTTCTAGTCAGTGCCATCTGGCAGTGAATGCTGGGGGCTGTACTTACAGAAGCTTACAGTGAACATCTGACATCTCTCAGTTTGACCTCACCAATTTTAACCTGTCCTTAAAGGTTTTTTTTGTTTTTTTTTTTTAAATATGCACAGATTTTCTCATGTGTGGTTATGAGCTTTCATGAGCTTCAGCAAGTACTTGTTGGCTGCCTGTGGAGAGGAAAAGCAGAAAATAAATTTGCTAGTAGTTCTGTTGCCCATGTTCTGTGGAAAATGCATATTGCATCCAGTAAAAGGCACTAGGAATTTCTCAAGGCACTAGGAATACCACAAAACTTGGGGATCCCAGTGATTGGCCCATCACTAGGAGAGAGATTGTAATTGCCAAATAGATCCCATAAGACCTTGAAACACTTAGATCTTTACATGGTGAGATTTTGTTTCAGCTGCTAACCTGTGCTGTGATTTTTGTCATATCTGTGTATATTAACTTCCATTTACTCAGTTATCTGCCAAAAAAGTGCTGTATGAAGGACTTTGCTACCATTAGATCTGTTGACAGTCTTTATAGCAAACCTGTCTTCCTATAAGTATCCTTTCTGCAAGAGGTTACAAACTGCTTTTGGGATTTTGATGAGACTTCTAGACCTTTCAATAGAATAAAACCGCTTTCTCACAGACAGAATGGAGAACTTGCTGGTGAGGCAAAGGGGAAAATTGGATGGTCTAAAAAGGTAACTCCTCTGTCAAAATAAACCCTTACTAATCTCTTTGGTTTTTTAATAAGTATACCAGTGTAGTAGGACAACGTGCTTGCAGCAGTTTGTGTAATTATTATATTAACATTAGAATCTGAAAATTAATTCAGTTGGGATGTCTTGTTATTTGCTCTTTCAGTTTTATCTTTTGTAACTTGTAACATCCTCAGTGAGATGCTGTAGGATAGACATGTGAATAGCTTTTTATTTCCTCAGGGTATTCAGTTGCTACAGAGGCTAACCTACAATGTTCCTGTCTTTCGTGCTGGCACCAACATCGATGAATTAATTTCATTTCTAATGCATCATGTGTAAGTGTGTACTCGGTTGTGTTTTCTTATGGGAAATAGCAAGCTAAGTTTCTAAACTTTCTGAAGGCATATAGTATGTTGTACTAATCTGGTCTCCAGAGTGAGCTGTGGCATTTATTTCTCTGAAGTGAACAGAGACTTTTCTTTTAAAACCATGTTGTTACGATTTTTAAATGCAGTCATTGTGGGACTTTGTGTGATGGATATTAATTGGCCTCTTAGCCCACTCCCACACCTCTGGGAGCAGGGAGCTAAGAAAGAGAAGAGCCGGAAGAAAACTCATGCTTGTCACTAGGAGCAGACTTGTTAGCTTAATAAAAAGTGTCTTTGTAAGAAGTCTAATGAGTATTAGAAGTATATGCAATAAATGACCTTTGATAGCAGTGATCTCTGATACTTTGGGGTTTTCAGATGTACCCAGTTAAAAGCTGCCCATACTGTAGGGATTACAATCTGAATTTTGCTTTGCTTGGTGGAAGAGTGTCTAATTAAAAAAACAAGCTTCCACCAAAAACAAAAAAAACAAATTAAAAGTCCCCCAACCACCCAGCCCCCTATCTCCCACCCTACAATTTCTTATACTTAAATTCTGATTGTTTTAATAAAAACATCTTTTGGTCTTTTCTTTTAAGTCAATCCACTGAAGATGACTTAACGATACCATGTTTAGGACTCTTGGCAAATCTCTGTCGTCACAACTTGTCTATTCAAAGTCTGATAAAATCTTTGGTAAGAGTTTTGCTTTTGTGTCATGATTCTCTGGCTTAAGGGCAAGAGTCACTTGGGAATTACCTTAGTAGTTCTTAAGCTCTTTTCAGCCATGATAACCAGGACCTGTTTATTGTTGTTTTTCCTATGCTGGAGAAAATAACCAGTAGAACAGGGAGTTGCGTATTCTCTTTGCTTTGCATCATTGCTGTGTTGTTGCCCTGGCTTGTGTTATGCATTTGTTTTTTTGCAACTGTTCTCTGCAGCTGAAAGGTGAATTAAAAATTTGAGCATTCTTCCTTAGAAAAACTAAGTTGTGTTAAAACATAAAGACTGTAGTTGGATTTTTGGTAAGTTGTATTAACTTTGGCCAAGAAAGAGATTTGATTTTTAAAAGATAAATCAATAAATTACCACTGATCTTGATGTTGGAGCCCTTGAATCCTCAAATACACATAAATATCTGAACTACTTGGTTCCTGTGTCTTGTTGCTGTAAGGGAAAGGAAAAAAAACTTTCCAAGACAACTTTATGTGGGTAAAGTAGAGAAGAGTTCTTTTACTTATAGGGCTTTGTGGTACAGAATATAAAGGAGTATAAAAGAGTATAAAAAGAGTATAAAAGAGTACAACATGTGTTGGCAAGTAACATAGAAAAGACTGGTGCTAGGTTGAACTCACTGCCTCAAGAATAATGTGTGAGCTCTTTTCCAAGCACCACTGCTTCAAATCGTGCAGAGTAAATTAATCCGAAAGGCATCCCTTTCATTCTCGGCTGTACTCAGCCAACCCCTGAGCCACTCTGCTATGCCTTACCGAAGCAAACAAGGGACAACAACCTGTCCTTCCGAGGTGAAAGACCCTTTCACCAACAGGCTGGGAAACTGACTCTTGTAACATCTGGGCCCAAGTCAGGTCATTTCCCAACCCACTATAAACAAGGGAGAAACTCCCTTTTACAGCTGCTTCCATGCAGTTCTGCTGCTGCCCCCAGCAGCTCATGCTGGTACCCAGTTCCCATTACCGGTCTTGTCTTCCTTCAAGCAGGATTTGAGGTTCTTGAGGTCTGGCCCGGGAGAACAAGGGAGGGGAAACATCTCCCCCCACCTTCGGAGAGCAAGGGAGGGAAAAATCCCCCTTTACAAGCAGAGCTCTTCTGAGCTCCACTCCCTCCTTTCCGAGGTGGGGGAACACAAGGCACCACACCAGGCTGGGCAGCAGTGTGTGTGTGTGTGTGTGTGTGTGTGAGAGAGAGAGAGAGAAATGTCAACAAGGTGTAGAAGCTGGGAAAGCTCCCTATCTATGTGGCAGGATACTAATTTTATAACACTACTGAATTATCTGAAGGTTGCATCCAATCTAAGAAATGTCTATACCCAGAACTTCCCTTGGGACTGCCCCATGGCCCGCCTCTTCTAGAATTGAGTTGGAGGTCTTAAGACCCTTACGTCATCCTTTATCATCATCTTCATGCCACTTTCCCTTATTGGAGCTTCTCCAAGGTTGCTGGGCTTTACTTTCTTGTTTTGACTAACATGGTATCTAATTGTCTTAGCTCTGGTACATGTTTCTCAAGCATGGTGTTCCAGTTATTATCTGACCCTTAAGACAGCTAGCACAGGGTTAGAGGTTGTTAGCTACTCGAAATGTAAGAAACTACATAGAAGTATAAAAATTCACAAATTCATGGAAACCATAAGGCATCAGTCTTCATAAATCAGTGCAAACATAATTTATTTTTTAATTCAGAAACAGAAATTCATCTACATGGCAGCAAATGTTGTACTGTTTACTTTGGAAGAGAGGCAGACGGCAAAAAGAAAAGTAGAAACTTGTCAGATCTGATCACTGAACACATGGGGGTCAATTTTCATGATTATTTTCTATTATAGACTTTAGCAAAATTACTTCCTCATCTATCTTTAAAATAATGATGGAATTTCCTCCTTGGTTTTTTCTTTGTTGTTTTTTTTTCCCATTTTTTCTTAAACAAGTTCAACAGAGAATTTGGTAATTAACCTAAATGCCAGTATTGTGCAGTAGAACAATAAAATAGATTTCCTAGAGAACTATTGTCATGCTAATCTGTGTTTTTGTTCTATTCATGATTTGTATGGCTTAGTTATAAATACATAAGATCTGTAAATTTGGAGGTTTTATAATATTATGTTTCTCCTTTTTGCTTTAGAATAATGTGAAGAGTTTCTATCGTACCTTAATAAGTTTCCTGGCCCACAGCAGTTTGACTATAGTTGTGTTTGCACTTTCAGTATTATCAAGCCTTACCCTAAATGAAGAAGTAGGAGAAAAAGTAAGTGATCCTTTTAAGTCTGCTCTATTCTGAAGTTGTAGTTAAAACTAATTGTCACACTGGCCAAATAAAATTCTAATTCCAGCTGGTTTAATAAGCAAGCGACTCTGAAAAGTATGTGCCTATACATAACTTTCTTCTTCCTTTCAGCTCTTTCACGCTCGAAATATCCATCAGACGTTTCAGTTAATATTCAATATTGTTGTAAATGGAGATGGTACTCTCACAAGAAAATACTCTGTTGATCTGCTCATGGATCTTATGAAGAACCCCAAAGTTGCAGATTATCTTACCAGGTATGCCTTGATTTCCTAAAAGTAGAAGGTATTTTTCCTAAGCTCTAGTTCATTTTCTTTGCTGTATGCTATTTGACTTCTGAACCAAACATTGGGCAACAAAAACATTCCTACTTGCTTTTTCAATGTTGCTAATTGATTATAACTGCTGTATTTGAACCTAAAGGGTTGTCGGGTTACTAATTCCACACAGAAGCGTGAATCAAAGTCTGGTTTTTTCATTGTCACTGAAGGAATATTGAATAGTGTGTTCTTTGTCTAGAAAGTATTAGTAGTCAGGCAACTTGATGAGTGGGTATTTTGCCTTTTACAGTGTTACATCATCTTGAAGTGGAATAGTATGGTAGCAGTTGTAAGAAGTAATAGTTTTCAGGGGGAACATTACAAAGCAATTCTGGGGAGAGCTTGACTAGTGGTTCTGCAGATTCAGCTAGTAGAATTTAGTTGATGATTTTTAATCTAAATCAAGCAGTAAAAATTGCTGGAAAATCTTGGGTTATATTAAGGAAATAGTTTTCATTCTTAGAGTATTTTTAAAGCTTATTCTATTTCAAATAGTTTTGATAATGTAATTTCTATCCCTGTACTTGAGGTGTTTGGGGGTAAGAAGAAGAATAGGGCACTTGTGTTCATGACTCAATATAAATGCCTGTGTGGTGAAATTTCAGTCTCGTTTTTATATTTTTCTCCTCTATGTATGCTGTAGATATGAGCACTTTACCTCTTGCCTTGGTCAAGTATTAGATCTTCTTCATGGAAGGGATTCTGATTCATCATCTAAGGTATTTATGCTTTTTCAGTTAAAGACTGAGAGGGTACTGCTCCTAATCTAGTTCCTCTTCTGTTGTTGTAAGGGTTGATAATGAAATACATTGACTTCAGGACTCTTAAATGACCTGGAGTATCCACCAGTTTATGTTTTCCAGTTATTCAGAAGGCTGTCGGGTTGAATTTGTAATGGTTGTTTTTTTGCCAGATTACGTGTGCCTGCTTTCAGGCAACAGACAAAAGGCAAAAAGCCAAAAAACCTTTTGTGCTTCAGCTAATAAGAAATTTTGGGGTCTACCCCAAATGCAGTATATACCCACTTCACTGTCTAAAACTGGAATTAATACTACTCAGACTAATGATCAGGGAAGCCTGATGCTAATTTTGAAGATTTAAGAATAAATGTTCTCACATTACTTGAACAAATTGATGCCATGTCTGTTTAAAATTGAACTGTTACATTCAACCACCTTATATAAATGAACCATTGGCTATCTGTTGCTAAAGACTAAAATATGAAAATTTTGAGGCTAAATACATCTGTGAAACACATCTTAACTTTTTATTTATGATTGTGTTACACATCCTAGTTAATAAAAATTGCTAATATCTCTCTCTGTGATTTTAGCTGTTGTTTATTGGGTTTATTTAGAGAAGGAGCTTTCCAAGGTGCCTTCCTCTTTATGCATGCTCAGAGACATGCATCTGTTCATGTCTCAGAATGTTTTCACTTCCCTAGCTTTCTTCATTCTGAGTGTAGGCACGTTTCTGCTGCTTACCAAATACTAGCCATGCCCTTTAAAAAAGAAGGTAAAGCAGTACACTGAATACTGTACAAGCCTTTCCCAATATAATGAACTGTGTTTCTGCTGCTGACTTGGCTTTAAGGAAGGAAAACTATTCTTCAGAAAACTTCAAGTGCTAAAAGGAGTTGCATAGAACTTACTCTTTAAACTTGTGCTATGGGAGTTGCAATTTCTGTGTAAGTTCTTGACTTAAAAGCATTTGAACTCTTATTCACTTCACACAGATCTTGGAGCTGCTGCTTGCCTTCTGTTCCGTGGCAGAACTGCGTCATACCCTGCGGCAGGCAATACTGGAACCATCTGGCTTGCCAGTCTCTGGAAACACCAGATTTGTGACTCGCTCAAAGACTTTTGAACCATCTGTTGCATTGGTGCACTTGTCAAACCAGCCATTGGAAGGCTCTGAAGAATGTTCAGTTCTAGCATTGCAACTATTCAAAGAGATTTTTGAGGTACCAAGACTGATAATTGAGTTTAAAGAGTTTCTTAGAAGGTCTATTTTTAAATTATTTTAAGCAACTATTGGAATTTGTTTTGAAAAATACCAAATAAACTTCTGAAATAAACTTCTTTGTAAAGAAGTGTTGAAACAAACATACTTTGTAAAACAGCTGTTCTTTTAGAGACATGCTGTATTTTAGAAATATGTTTATGCTGTAAGTGGAAGATGTGCCATTTCATGAAGTAATGAGGTAGATGGAAAACTATCAGAATTGCTTTCTAGGAAGTTTCTGCTGTTTCTGTGCTCTTTGTTAAATTTCCTCCTCCAGTATGATACCGATCAGCCGTCTTAAACCTGAAATAGCAAGAGGCTGAGAAAGCTGGAACACAGGCTGGTGGAGGAAGGAGTAGAGTAAGCTTGGCTTTCTTATGCTGTACTTTTAAATATTGACAAAAAGTAAATTGTCTCTATTACAGGATGTTATTAACAGTGGGAATGGTGTATCAGCTGAACACTTTGTGGATCTTTTGCTGCCTGTTCTTCTTGATCATCTTCAAATGCCAGAGCAGATTGTGGATGAGCTGTTAGTAAAGAAGAAGTGTGAAAGAATGGTCAAGGGTATTAGTGTCCTGACAAATATCCTTTTTATGTGTCTATTGGCAGCTAATTTATTATTCCTCCACCATGACCTGCGCTGTTAGAAGATATGTGCATCTTGGGTCACTTTAATAGCTTCTAATGTCAATAACTGCCTCAATTTTACTTTGGATTGCCATCTTGGTAGATCTTAAGTAGCTTTCTAATTGCTGTGAAATTATTTTGTAATACAGTGGTGCAGGATAAAATGTTGTAACTATTCAACATTACAAAAGCACTTTGTGGATCAAAACCAAAGATGAGTGTATTCTCTTGAAATTACAAGGGGAATTTGGATGTTCATCTCCTTGATCAGTATAGTACTATATGTTGCCTGACTGAGTCAAGTGTAGCTCCCAGCCAAATATCCATAAATTTAGATAGTGAAACAAGGGAAAATAATGTGGAATGATAGTTTTATATTCCTCTTTGAGTCATTAGTGTTTACAGTAAGTTTAGTAAGGCGGGCATGACTGCAGGATGTAGTCCTGCATCTAAGCTGAGTTCCGTGAAGAAGTCTCTTTACTAGCTCACTTTTAGGAACTGCCTGGTCAGTGTCTTTTGTTCTGCGTTTTCCTTTATGCCATCCATTTTATTGTGGTTTCCCTCTAACTGTCTGTTTCCAAGTAAGTATATGTGTTAATTGAAAAGTGAAGCTTACTTGAGTTGTGAGTTAAGCATGATTTAAGTGGTTTGTGTAGATGGGTTTTAAAAGAATTTTTAGAAGCTCTTGTGCTTTGATGCACTAGCTTTTGTGTCCTTTATTATTACAAAATGTTGCCTTTTGGTGCCAATACCTAAGCATAGGTGTATTGAATTTATTCTTAACTTGATCTACTGCTCTGTAGAGATGACACACTGAAAATGCATGTCTCAAAGGTCGTGACTGCCAGCCAATGCACGTGTCTAATAGAACACCAGTTTACTTACAGTGGGATTGATACTGGCTTTGGGACAAAAGTCATGGACTCTAAAATGTGGTGAGCACACCTATTTTTCTAAAATGTAATTTAGCATGACTTTGCATGAGAGTTGTGATAGAAATGGAAAGTATATGATATTTTAAAGTACCATTTAAATGCATATAAATCAATACTGGTATTAAATCAAACTTAGCATTTTTGTGGGAAGAAAAGATGGTGTTGCTGGTCAGTTCAGTGAGTAAAACCTAGCTTAAATATTCAGTATTTTTGGCATGAGCTGGAGATCACTTATGTGGAACAGTGACCTTAAATCTCATGCAATACTTCAAGCTTATCCAAGTTGAGGCTTAACAGAACTGGCTCATATCACCTTATTTCTCATTTTGAATTTATATTCCACAGAGTTCAAAAATATCACACATCACTATTGGAGGGAATTATTGCACTGAAAATTAAATATACTTTCCCTCAGCTCAGTGTCATTATCCTGAATGTCAATATAACTAAGAATTACACAGCCAAAGCCCGGTGATAATTGGACCTATGGTTAAATCCTCTTCAGTTTCAACTTGGAAGTGATATTTTTTTTGGTCTTTGCTGTTACCATCCTTGGCATGCTGGAGAAGCTTAGGAGCCTGTCCAAGGAACTGGATGTGATCTCTTTGGTTTTGGTGTTGTTGCACTGCTAGATGTATTCAATTTCTTTGTGAAGGTATTATTATTTTTAAATTGACTGGATTTATTTGTCAGTGCTGATTTGACAAATCTCACTCTTTCTCCACCCCCCCACCCCCAATTTGCTTTTCTACTTGGATGTTTTAAAAGCAAACTTGCTGCTGATATTATTTTGAAAACACTTGATCTCATGAGCAGATTGAAGCAGGATGTACCTGGTATGGAAGTCAGCTTCTACAAAATTTTGCAGGTATGATTTTAAAATTTCTTATTAAATGTATCTGTGAAGGAATGTGTCACTGCACTACAGTAGTTTTAGTTCTGAATGTTTTGCATACTTATCTCTGAAGTGGTGAAACTTCTGGGAAAATATAATCTCCTGTGCACAGTTGTTTCACTATTAATTCCTCTAAAATCAGAGCAGTTTGCTTCTACTTCTATCATTTATTTCAGTAATGCAGGTGAAATCTGCTGCCTGATAAGAATTATCTTTTTAAGACTGCATTAGGACTGCCATTTAAAGATAGTAAAGGAGAAAAAAGTTATCACAATATAATCATTTGTGGGGTTGGCTACTATTAAATACATACATTAATTTGGGACTTTGCATGGTCAAAACAGTTTCTGGTACCTGCTCATCAGCTGATACCTTAATAATTTACTTCGTAGATGGAAAAGCAATCCAGACTGTTAATGCTTCTTGCTGTTTTGGAGACTTTTCTTTCAAGAATGGGAATTGTATAATTTAATGTGGAACAATATGTTTTACAGTCCTCAATAAATATTTATAAAACTTTAGCGTGTAACCCTTTATGTTGAAAATCAAGCACTTGAAGACTTGAAGGAATTAAGTAGTCTCTTTAACTGTTGTCTTTAATGGGAAAACATGTTTTAAAATGCTCAGAAGTGTAAACTATTTTTAAAATCACTTGTCTTCCATTGACTTCAGGCTCAGAAACTTAGAAGGGCAAACTTTAAGAAGGTAGCTTAAGTTTGAATAAAACATTTCTGTGCTCGTGAGCCTTGATATTTTGATCTTTTAGTAGTTTGTGTTTGGTGGGGCATTTTTTGTTGTTGACTGCTATATCTTGTTTTGACCAAACTAATGTCTTTTTTAGGATCAACGCTTAATTACACCTTTGACATTCGCTTTAACATCAAACCATAGAGAGCAAGTCCAAGTGGGACTTGGAATACTGTTTGAGGCTGCACCCTTACCAGATTTTCCTGCTGTAGTGTAAGTCTATTTTTGTGAAAGGCTGGTTAGATTTGATATTTTTATGGGCTTAGTGATATTCACGTTTTTCATTGTACTGTTTTTAGCTGTCAGAGACAGAAACTTTAGAAAAATTGTCTTGTTTCTTCATGTGCAGTTATGAGACAGTAGTGGTCTTGGAGGCCAGAGGAAGCAGTCCAAATGCTGATGGCATTCATTTTATGTCAGCTCCTAGAGAACATCACAGTGACCAACTCCTGACCCTCAGCATTTATTTGTCTGAAGTCTGTGCTTGGAACTTTCTACTTACGATACATCTAATGTTCTGACCTTCAGATTACTCTCTCTACTGAGCTATGTCAGGCATGTCATTCTTCAGTTTCTAAAGCTTTGCTTACTGCTTTGTAGCAGCTTCCAAGAAAGAGCAGATTAGGGTAAGAAGCAGGCAGATGGTAGTTCAGGTATTTAAGTATTTGAAGTGGCCTAAATAAGGGAAAAAATATTGAGAAACTGTTTGATGGAGTCCTTATTTCTGTAGATGTAAGGAAATACAATTTAAAGTTTGGATTTTATTTTATTACAGTCTTTGCAACCTAGAAAAACCATCTGAAACTTCCTTTTTTGTTAGTAGAGCTTTTTAGAAACAAAAATGGAAATTGTTTGAAAGATCTTCCAGATCAGATGCCTTTTTGGCATTTGAACTGTTTGTCTCAAGTGAAAGATTTGTAACATAAGCAGCTTATCTTGGAACAGTGATTGAGTTACTACTTATGGGGGGGGAAAGTACAGGAAGGTGACCCAACCAAATCATGACAATTTGCCTTGTGGTTTTGTGGTTGGTTTTGAGAAAGTTTGCGAAGATAGTGTCATGTACAGGAACTTTAGAAAACAAAAAAAGATCTCACACACGCCCCAGGAAATCCTCCTATTTCCGTCATAACCCAGAAATAGACCTGTGATAAGAACACAGTAATAAGAGTTTAAAATTGTGCTAACCCTAAAAACATCAGTGCTGTTTTTACAATTACAGCAATCCTGTGCAATCTGCTTAGAGCAGGAGAGTTGAACTAGGTGATCTGTAGATGGGTCCCTTTCAATCTTAATTATTCTATAATTACATGATTTTGTTGACATTTTTGTAATGGCCAGTAACAAATAGTCTGGCTGAAAGAATGAAGGATCTGTACAATCAAATATGTCTGGAGTTGTACAATGGAATAGCCAAATAACATGTCTATAAATGCAAGTTAAAAATAGGCTTTGTTCACTTAGAAAGCAATTGAGACAGCACTTCAGTGAAGTGGTTGGGATAGCTTAGTAATTAAGAAATTTATCAAGAGGAAAAAATTTATCTGGTGCCTCTAAAATCAGCTCTTCTGATTTATAATTGTTTCTTATTTGAAACATGTCATTAATAGCTGCCTTGAAAATACCAACCACAAATTGTATACAGATGCTGGAATATAGGTACTGTAATTACTTTTTTCTAAGCTTTTGAGTTCTCTTCCCTATACAGATTTTAACAGATTGCACCTTTGTCTGCATACTCAAATTTCAGTCAAAACTTAGAAAATTAAATGTGCTGTATGCAATGTAGTATTGTAAAACAGAATAACAGACAAGGGAAAACTAAGGCTTATTGGCAACATTTTTGCCTCTTCATGATTCAATATTCTTATTTTTATGTCCAATAAAAATTCTTACTAAATAACTTCCCAGTCTTCATTGAGACAAACAGTGGCCTAATTAAGTTGAATAATAACAGGTGAAATAACCTATTTCACAGGCTTATAAGAAACATGATCTGCTCTGCTCAGAAAGAGCTGAGCACCATGAGATTCTGCATCTGTCTCTAAAGGTTAGCCATGATACTTTTTTTTTTTTTAACCCTACTCTCTCTATCTTTGGACAGTTTGGGCACATGTCTGATACACATCTTAATGTTCTGTGATAATGCAAATGTGACTCTAATCTGTTTTCCACGAAAGAGAAGTTAATTTTGTTTTGAAACTGGTCTCCTCTTCAGTCCTTGCAGTGATATTTGTAGCAGATTGTGTCATTAATAGCCTTTATGTTTATACAGGCTTGGTGAAAGCATTGCAGCAAATAATGCCTATAGACAACAAGAAACAGAGCATGCAGCAAAAAGAATCCAAATGCAGTCACCAGTGACCAACATTACTTCAGTGAGGTGTTCCTCATCCCATCCTTCAAGTGATGAATCTGTAGCTTCAAATATTCAGGAATTAATACAAAAACTTCATTCTGGACTAGAGGTTGGTAGAATTTATATATGCTTGCTAAATATTTGACACTATTTTTACTGAAAGGAATAGAAATAAAATCCAAACGTCAGTCTACCATGCGTGTATCAGTTGAGTTTGGTTTAGATTCTTGTCTACTTAGAATGTGCTCCTTTTACTGAGCTTCTGAGCAGAATTCAGTGATGCTACTTAGAGCTACATCAGAAGCAAGGTCTCCTTACTGAGGTCCCGTTCTCCAGTGGGGTTGCCCACACTCTTCTTACCCGTCAGATGTGGCGGCAGGAGTCAGATATAGTCCAGCTGCCTCGACTTGCTGGGACACATACAAGGAGCCTCCTCCTTCCCCCATCTTCCTGAGAAATAGCCTGTAATAAAATAGAGTTGCTATGCTGCTTTAGAAAAATGTGGTGCATCTCTTGTATGCCTAAGGACATCTACCAATATTCTCCTTTTCTTGGCTGTAGCTGACTCTAGCATTTGCAGTTCAGTTTTTGGGGTCTTCTTGGAAAGGCACTGTTATTATTTCAGAAGGCAGTTTTTGCTTCCCTCTGCAGCAACATGCATCCTGTGTGAGAGACTCAAACAAGCACCACATACCATGTGCTGCTCTGTGGGCCATAATGTCAGATACTGAATATATCGCCTCTTTTCTGTTCAAAGCAAATTAGCTGCTTTGTAGCTGCTTCAGACTGAGTGATGGATTGTTGATTCTATTTTCTTTCAGCTTGAAGGAACAGGTTGCAAATTGGGAAAATTAATAGAAAGCTTCTTGATAACAGCTTGGTATCTATATTAGTGGGATTGCCTCCAGCCTTTGCAACTGTCTTCTCTTTGTTGTAACTGATCAAAGTGGAACTCAGGGAACTACCAGTGCCAGTCAGCTGGTCAGGTTGAGTCTTCAGTGGCTCCCTTTTTACTCTTCCACTGGATGTTCCCATTGATCGTCTTTTTCAGGAGTGCACATGACAGTCTGTAGGTGCATTTCTGTGTTTATATCAATGTAAGTCAAACCTGCCACAGGTGCCTCAGCAGCTCCCAGTACTGTGACAGATTGTAAAGCTGCTTTGATTATTTTTTTGGGGGGGGGGGGGGTGTTGGGGGGGGGGGGATGTTGGGGTGGGAAGTAAGTTGTTGATGAATTGTTGAGTGACTCTTTTCTTAGACCTTCTAATTAGTAGAACTTTCCTTTAAAAATCAATAGGCACATTCACTTTAAATATCCAGTACATAATTTCTGTATGTGTTTCGTGCATTGTGTGAAACTCAAATGGATGTAAAACCAGAATTGAGGAAACACTTTTCATTGTATTACTGTACAGAGAGAATGAATGGAACTTAGGGAAGCTTTTCTTATAGTAGTCATCTCTATGTTCTTTTAGATACTTTAAGTTTTCAAAGAGCAAAATAAACTACTTGTTTCATACTTTAGGGATGGAAAAATGAGCTGAGAACTTGAGCTACACGGTGGCTCCTGTTAATATGCAAAGAAGTTCTTACATAATGGTTCAAAATGGTGCAGAGATGGTAGCTTTTCAGTACGTGTTCAATGTTTGAACAGCTGGAATAGTTTGCACTTGGTCATACATCGGCATATATGAACAGCTGTTCAAAAGTGGTGTTATAGTAGCACTGCCTAAGGTAAAATATCCCAAAGTCATGAAGTAGCATTCTCACTTGACTCGGGCATATATTTTAATAAACACTTAGGACTTGTTGTACCATATATGGTGAATTTTGTCTAGTAAATCAATGGAATATCATAGTAATTTCTGTTGAGGATAGTATCCTGTCAGAACAACTTTCCTGGGCCTTTTCTGTTAATCTGTGTTATGAGCGAGACATGGAATATGACCAAGGAGTTTTAGCCATATGCATTTGTGCTGTGAATGTTAGGGTAGGTTACTTTACATCCTCTGAGGGGACTGCTAATTCTCCAGCAAAGATTAAACCAAAGGGAACAATTTTAGCAATGATTTTACCTTTTTATAATGCTGGACTGATAGTCTACTGCAGATAACTCCTATTAAGTCTAACTAGTTCAATTACAAACTTTCCAAAAGAGTCATGTGGATGTATTGGAGCAGACAATCTCAGATGGGAAAATAAGAATTGGAAAAGCTAATGGACATGTGGAGTTCACAAAGCTCTTGAGCTCTTTTGGCATGTATTACCTGTCTAAGTACATACAAATTTACAGTAGTAGTAACGAGAAAACATTTCCACAGATGAAGGAGCCATTGCCTGATATGAGGATATCTGACATAATGGATGTCTACGAGCAGAAGCTGTCGGCATTAGCAGTGAGTACAGCTTGACGTGTGTGGGTACAGTGCAGTTTGTGCATTCAGAAAACGGTAATGAAAAATGTTCTTCCTACATACAGTCTAAAGAAACCAGGCTGCAAGACCTTTTGGAAGCCAAGGCAGTAGCTCTGGCTCAGGCTGACAGGCTGATGGCTCAGTACCGATGTCAGAGAGCCCAGGCTGAGTCTGAGGTAAGTACCAGGAGCTTCCTTCTGGGACTCTGAGGTTTGACTAGGAATTGTTTGGGTAGCTTTAACTGTGATTGCATGTGAAAACTACGCTACTTATCTGTAAGCTTGGCTTGCAAGTTAGGGCAGTCTTAATTTTCATCATAAACATCCCATTTTCCACTGAATTGTTCTTAGGCCCAGTTTCTTTTATCTTTTCCTTATAGGAAGTCAACAAAACTGACCTACTTTACTGATTATCGTTTGTTACCCATTGGGTGTTAATTTAGTTGTAGTAATCTTGACAATTAATAAGGTCACTTACCAGAATTCTCTATAGAATTTGCTGGTATATGAAGAACTGCTTCCTGTTTACACCTTTTAATCACTGGTCAGAGATGAACTTCAAATAAAGCTTGCTTCTGTGTGGTTTGTATTTGAGCTGTGCAATTGAAAACTCAGAATAATTTCTGCTCTCTAAAGATTATAGTAAAGATTGGACTGTAGATTACTAAATTCATAGCTAAAATGTGTCATCTTTTACTTTGTTCTTCCCTCACATTGTCTATAACAATGCTAAAGGAGCTCAAGGAATTTAGTGAACAAATTGATTTTTAGCTAATATTAGGTGAGAGAATTTGTTTTCTTAAAGTAGATAAGGACTTTTTAGTGTTAGATCTGTGGCCTCAAACATGTCTATTACAAAGTGACTGGTGAAAAAGAATTCCTGGTAATGGTGTATGTGGTTTTTTATTTCTTTGGGTTTTTTTGTGGGGGGCATGTCTTTCCACTCAAAGGCAAGAACTCTGGCTGCAATGTTGAAGGATGCAGAACGAAAAAATGAAGAACTTAATGATTTGCTGGAAGCTCAGCAGGTAGAATCTGAAAGAGCACAGACTGATATTGAGCAGCTCTTTCAGCACAATAGGAAGCTGCAGACAGTTGCTGAAGAACATGAAATACTGAAAAAATCCTCTGTCGATCTTCTTCAGAGGTAAGGCATGTAAGATCTCTAAACAAATACTCTGTATTTAGAGAGTGACATAAAATCGTCCTTTACTGGGTAATGCACATTAGAAGATCAACATTACATGCTAAGCCATGGTTTTGAGTGAAAAGTTCATTATTTTTTCTCTTGTGTATGCTTGTCAATGAGGTGAACTTAAGTCATTCAAGAACTTAATATATTAAATTTAATGTAGTTTAAAATTCAGCTCTCAGTGGAATGAGAACTGAAGTTGTAGATGTTGAAGGTCCAGTTCAGGAAATAACATGAATTTTGTATAAAAGGCAGCATTGTTCTTTAAGAAACAGAATTAACAATGCGTACTTCCTGTTAGCATTGTACTATGCTCTTGGTGTCTGTCTTTGACTTTATATGCTGTCTGGATTATATGCTGCAAATATTCTGGAGAAGCAGCCGATAGCAGTATGTCTGCATAAGGACTTTGGATCTTTGATCAATTCTGTAGCAAATTCGACTGAAATTAGGTAAAAGTGATGTAGGGAGGAAGGAGGTACCCTGTGTGTTCTGAATTATTTATAAGTGTTATTTCTTTAGTATCTTAAGCTAAAAAAGGACATGTGAAACAAAAAAGTACATAAAGATAGAAACTGTTTGTGAAAATAGGATGTGCTTTGGAAGAATAAAGGCCTAAAAGAGCTTTGACTCTTCAACTCATGAGCTGGTCTCGTCACTAGGTGTCAGCAAGGCAAAGAAGCTGATGGAACTGAGAGCAAATTTCTTCCTTAATAATGGGAGCAGACATTATATTAGACAGCTTTGAGGACATATTGCTGCCAATAAAGGAGTCATTGAGGGAGGAAAATGTGTAAAATTTTTGTCCATTATGAGATTTCTTCAATAAGTGTCTAATATGGTCATTGTGGAAGGGCTTCCATTTTTGCTTGAATCGTATGCAGCCATGCACTTTGTGAACATGTATTTGACTAAGTGAAATAAATTAGCCTTGATTTGAGGCTTTAAGTTCTCACAAGTAGAAATAAAAGCTTTCAGATCCTCACAATGTGTTTATAAAACAAAAACTTACTTTCTAGACAGTCCGCATACTTCAAATATACTGTTCCTTAAACTGACATCAGGAGAGGGAATTTGCCTTTTGGTAGGAAAGCAGGAAAATGTTTGCTTAGAGTATGAGTTCTGCCACATAAGCCTGTTAAATGCACACTGCATTGTTTTCAGTACATCCCGTTTTTAGGATCACTAAACTGACTCCCAGAGTTCCTTAAAAGGAGACTAGCATGCATAAACCATTAGAGAGTAGCTATTTGCAAATTTTTAAAGGCCTTTGTATGTTTCATCAGTTCCTAAATTTTCTGCTGGAGGAAGGTTGCTTCCTGATCATTAATAAATGATATCTAAGGGATCCACTGAAGCTTGACTTGTTTGTTTGTTTTCTTCTTTCAAGTCAAGCATTGGAACAGGCTGCCTAGGGCAATGGTTAAGTCACCACTCCTGGAGGTATCTAAAAGACATGTAGGTGTGGTATTTAAGGACATGGTTTAGTGGTGGTCTTGGCAATGCTGGGTTAATGGTTTGATTCAATGAACTTAAGGGCCTTTTCCAACCTAAATGATTATGTGATTCTAAGTACATTAAAAAAAACCAAAACCCTAACACACAAACAGCTAACTACCACCAAAACACCCTCCTTTCCCAAAATACCTTGCGTGTAGCTTGGGGGGGATGATTGCACAGATGATGTCAAGTTTTTTTGGTTTTTGGTTGTTTTTTTTTTTTCCAAAGTATTAAAGTAAAAGCTCTTTAAAAGCAATTACACTTCATTTGTAGGTATGAAACAACTGAAAGACAATATAAAGATCTACAGGTTACATGCAGTTCACTAAATAAACAAATGGAAGCAATGAAGAAACTAAATGAATCGGTCAAGCAGCAGAATGACAGGTAAGTTCAGTCTAGTCTTTTGAAAGCAAATTGAACAGTAAAACTAAATTGCACTTTAGTCTCAATTTTTCAACAGTACTTTAAGTAACATCTGAGAACTGAAGTTAGAGGAAGCCAAAAATGCTTCAGGTTTGTTTCTTATGTTTTTGTTAGATGATAATCCATAGTAGTGAGTGACTTTATGGTTTATTTTGTTTGCTCATTTATTAGTTGAAGGTGGTGAGGGAATACCCACAGACTTCAGTGATAGTAGGAAGAGAAAGAAGATGACCTAATTCTTGGGTGCATTTGGAGGAGTGGGGAGATGTTGTGTTGGTTTTTGTTGAATTTTTAAATGTTTTTATGACCCAAAGATTTTCATGTATTCCCTTTTAGCCTGCACGTTTTCTCTTAATGTTGTCAGACCTGGGAAAAAAAAAAAACCAAACAAAAAAGCCCACAAAAACCAAACCAACAAACAAAAAACAACCAAACAAAAAAACCCAAAACAACCAACCCTACTACACTAACATATTTGAAAATTATATTAGAAATACTGATGGTTCTTATTCTGTCTGTGGTATAAACCATCATTTTTCAACCATAAAACTAGTATTACTTATGTCTTCTTGAGAACTAATTATAATTTTTCCTTTTTGATGACTTAAAATAGAGGTCTGATTTACCTTTCACCAATGTAACTAAGAGAATATAGGGCTCCTCTTTGATAGATTTTATTTAATACACTATTTTCAGAAGATATCTTTAAAACATGCTGATAGGCAAGCTTTGGATTTGGTTTAGAAACAAATGAAATTCTTGGTTTTACTTGCAAAGTTCACTTCAAGCTTCCAGGCTCTTGCCTTGTCAGTAATCAGAACAGTCCAAATCACTGCCTTGAGTGCTGACTCAAATGAAAAATTTTCATGCTGATGTGTTAGTTTGCTACTGAATAAATTTGGCCACTCAGATTCAATGGTGCAATGTGCAACTCATTGTAATTGGGGAGCTGTTCTGATGAAAGCTGACCTTTGTTAAAGGCAAGTCAGAGGAGCAGTTATTATAGAGATATTCTTGAACTGCCACAAATAAAATGGACACCACAGAAATATACCTCTTGCTACAGGCTGCAGCTTAGAAACTTGTAGATAAAAAGTGGATAAACAAGAGTGACAGCAAATGTCAGCTAGGCAAGGGAAGTGACAAGTAGAATATGCCTTAAAAATTAGGCTAGCTGGTCATGGAAAAAGTATTAGTTTCACAGAACACAAAGAACTCAGGTTACAGCTATGCTGCTGGTAGATGATGGTACATATATGTTTAATGGGTGTGGAAACTAAATATTACCCTAACTAGGAAAGTCTGAGGCAAACCTATGTATGGGCTAATGGCAATATCTTATGGACTGGTTGTGTTTGAGTGTTGTGTGACAATTGAGATGTTTAGAGTGGTAGTTTTTTATGCATGGATGTCCTTGCATGTATAATACCTGGAACGAGTTTTATTAATGGTATTGTCTACTCAGGAGCATATTAAGAGCTAATACCCCAGCATCCTTAAAACACTAATGGCAGTGAATTTTGACTTGTTGAATGACAGTTTCAGTTCTGTCAGGGTTTTGAGGCTATAATCAAAGCCAACAGTTTCTTGGTTTTGAGCTCCAGGTATGAATCTTTTCAACAGTTTCTACCATGACCAGGCAATGACTGTTTCAAGGAGGGTGATGGGAAGGAAATAAGATCTATCCATACTCACACCCTGCCCATTCTATAGGTTTGATAATTTGAAACTCTTGATAGCAACTGGAAATTATATAAAAATCATTCTAGCTTCTTAGGACATGGAAATGGTGGCATATCTCACTTAGACCATTAAAATTTATTTCTCTGCACTTTTAGGACTGCTGCACAGTTGGTAGAAAGTGAAGATCACAGAAAAGAATTACAGCAACAGCTACAAGAGAGAGATGGCAAAATAGCAAGTAAGTCACTTACCTAAAGGTCGCAGAAGCTAGAGAACTAACCACAGTAACTAGATATTATTATGGGCTCTAGATAAGCAGCTGTATCTCGCTAAGCAACTTGTAAATCTTAGATGGCCATGGATATGTCATTTAATACTCGAATGAAACAAATACAGATTTTAATTTTTTCAAAAGGATACATGAAGTTGATTTCACAGAATCTCTGCACAGCATCATATGTCCCTTCAGGATCTTGTTACAGCATGTCAATTAGAACTATTTTCTGTAGGAACTGCAAATTTGAAGAGCTTCATTTAATTCTTCTGCAAATGACTGGAAGCAACCACTAAAATATAGCAGTAGGTGGCACTACTCAGTAATTCAATTGGGAACCATGTGGAGTCCAAAAAAAAAGAAAAAAATACCCTGTTTATGAGGCCAATATAGTATCTGGTTTTTTAAGTTTGATAACCAATCTTTTTATATGTTCGTTTTCTTAAGGTTTGCAACAGAATATAAAGGTTCTGGAAGAAAAACTGAAAACTCAACAGAAAGAAAAAACAGATATGGAACAAACTATTGATATTCTTAGAAAGGAGTTAAGTAAAACAGAGCAAGCAAGGAAAGAACTGAGTATCAAGGTAAGGAATTATTTGCACTTGCATTCTAGAGACTGGAATTTTAGATATCTTATTTAACTGGTAGAGGTGGTAATTTGGTGTTTTGGTGGTAGAATAGCTAAAGACATTAGAGTAGCGGATAAGAGCAAATTCTCTTGATTTTAGTTCTATGGTTTTATTGAGTTTTAAGTCAGGATCAAGTTCTAGTGAGGCTGTACGTAGCATGATATGTGAGTACATAATGTTTGGAAGGGGGGAAAAAAATACACCAAACCTGTGGCATAACGGTAAATAAGAGAGTGTAACACGTTCCTTTTTAGTAGTAATGACTAATGTAAAATGTGGATCAGCTTACTTTCCTGCCTTTCCCACATACTGAATTAAGGTACATATCCAAGCACCAAAATGCACCTGATTTTTTTTTTCTTTTCGATCTTTGAAATTCTGATAAAAATATTTTTGTCTCTAAGAGAGAGCCTTTTTTACAAAACAGAAACTACTTTGGCTTTACCAAGTTAACACGCTAATGTTTAAAAAAAAAAACCAAACCAAAAAACCTCAACCAAATCCCCCAAACTTCAGTGCTGCCTATATGTCCTTGTCTGTAGGTAAGGCTCCATGTAAGCTCACAAGGCAGAGGTTCATTTTACATGCAAACTGAGCAGGAAATGCAAAGTGGGCAGTCTGGCAAACACATTTGTTGTATTTCCATTTCCTGCAAACAAAAGCCTAATCTCTTGAAGCAATATTATCCAGTATATAGCAAATATTTCCTTTGTTCTGAGTAAATATTTACTGGTCTGGGTGTTGAAATGAAATGTAGATGGCTTAACTGTGAACACTTCTGCTTGATAACATGGGGGTTGGTGCTTTCCCATGGTATCTAACATTTTTCAGTGTGGCAGTAGCTGCAATCATTCATGTGCACCAAATGTGCAGCTGAGAGAGATTTCTGAAATAAGCTTGTAATTTTAAAACTGATTGTTAATTACTTGCTTAAATTCACCACCAGACCACTCAGCTTTCACTGTATTATGCATGTCTTTCAGTTGATAATGGAGGAAACTTTAACATTTTGTTTGTTGCTGCAGGCATCTTCTCTGGAAGTTCAAAAATCCCAGTTGGAAGGACGCTTGGAAGAAAAAGAAGCCCTTGTAAAACTACAGAAGGAAGAATTGAACAAGCACTCCAATATGATTGCAATGATTCACAGTCTAAGTGGTGGCAAGTTAAGTGCAGAAGCAGTGAACCTCAGTTTGTAGGGCTCTGTTTTTAAGACTGTTGTGTTTTATACATATGTATGAATATATGTAAAGATTTTTAGATCTGACTTTTAAAATCTCTAAAATTAAAATAGCCTAACTATCAACAAGAAAATGTAGTAACTGTGGAAACTTTGGTCTCAAAAAAAGAGCTATTGTATAGCAAATAGGTCTTGGTCAAACTATTATCATCTGTTTGGGGAGCTAAATGCAACTTCTGCCGGTGACTAAATATATATATATACAGGGAAACATAAAGCACATAGGAGTCACTGACAACTTTTTTTGTCCGTATATTCCTCTTTTGGCTGTATGACAAGCAGCATGCTTCATAAGTTAAGCACTTATATAAATTAATCGTGTTAATTTTGACTCTTTTGAATACCATTATTTTTTGTGCAGTGTAGCTTTTTGATGTCAGAGGTACAAACATAAAAATAAAATTATTCTATCAGAACATGTTACATTGAAAGCTCTGTTTATCAGCTTATTGGTCCAAGTGCTTCAAGTAGTAAAAATGTGAAGGCTTTTCTAATAATGAGGAGATACATGAATTTGAGTAAGTAGTAAACCACATTGGAATGACCTTATAGCAAGCAGCACCAATTAGGAAAAGCATGAGAAAATGCATTACATGAATGTACAAATATTTCTTAAATACTAGATAATACTTTCCCAATCCTACAACACTTTGTTTTTTAAAAAGATCTGCACTTTTTTGGCAATCCTCTCTGGTATGTGCTAACTATTATCAGCATTGTCATTTTCTGCTGAACATCAACTAGGTTTCATATATTGTTCATAGTGTAAGTATTCAAGTAATTTTGCTTTCTTTTTAAAAATGTACTTTCATATGAAAGACTAGAACTAGGAATTGATGCATGTTTTTGAGTGGCAGAACACTTTTCCGAACATATCTTAATTTACATAAGACATGAATAATATGTCTTTTAGCAGTTGACAGAGCTATTTCATTAGTATTTGTATTTTGGTAGAATTACCAGAGAGGGAAAAAAAAATCTCCCTCTGTAGCATTATTGCCTTTATTTGTATCTAATTTGTAATGGCCAGCTTTTAAAATACCTGAGATTCTTTGGTTTTCAGTTTTGTAGTAGGTGTGCCTTACTGAAACTGTTCAGCTCACGTACAGCCTTGTAAATTCTGTTGCAATTACACAACATTGGATGAATTATATCTATTTTAACCTGTTACTGAAATAAAGTTTTTATAATTCAACCATGGAGAAGAATTATAGACATTGTTCTGGTCTCTGGGAAGACTGGGGGAAGAAAAAATAAAATAGTTGCTATGTTTTCTGTGTTTTATGTATACTGTTTAGTGAGGTAAATTGTAGGGATGATGACCAGCTTTGTATGCAATCCATGCAGTTTGGTTGCCTTTCTGCATAATACAGTTATTGCTTAGAAAGATCAACAACAACAAAAAGAATTATCAGAATTGCAGAATTAAAGGATTTTGTTGGAGTTTTGCAAACTCCATTAGGAAAGAAAGGTTCATTAACCATACATTTTTGCTTCAGTCTAATGGGTTAAGAATGGTTAGTGTCAAAGTAAATTTGCAGACATGGGCTCATGTCTTTTTAAGTCTCTTTGTCATGAGGAAAGGGTAAGTAAGTGTTGTTGTTTGGGGTTTGTTTTTCTCCTTTTTTACCAGAAAGTGCTCAAGTAAATGAATTCTAGTAGGAAAAAAAATGTCAAGCACGTTAAGAACTAAACTGATAAATGCTGGTTTGACTTCGTTGTCAAGTGGTGAAATGGGAAGGCAAAAAATCAAGCTGCTCGCTGGAGTGAGGCAGCAATAATGTACGTGTCCACAGAAAATGGTAAATGAATCTTTGGCATTTTCATGACAGGATCCAGAGTATATAAATATTGATTTTATTTTTTTTCCCTCTGGAAAAATGTGCTGTTTCAATGTGCTGTTCTAAGCCAAGTGATGCTGAACTCTGGGTTGGATAGCAAATCTATGGGCACATCAAGGTACTTAGACAGCATGAAATTAGGAAATAAATTGATGCCTGTTTAAAATTTTGTTCAAAACATATAACTCTCCTCACTGTAGAAGAACCTGGAGAATTTTGCACTGAAGTTGTGTAGAGAAATACCTGTGTTATGGGATTTGCTTTTAGGCATCTTGATATTATCAGTGTTCAAAAGAGCTCTGTAATAAGGTTCCCTGTGTACTTTTAACATTTATGCTACATGCTGTATCCACTGCATAGGCTTCCTCATTTAGTGCAGGGAGTAGCTGGCACCAGCACAACAAATAGCTTCAATAAAGTCAATTTTTAATTTTCTGTGTTGTGTCAGGTTGTCAATTGCCTGTTTTACAAGCAGAGACTTCTGAGCTGTCTTAGTTCAGAGCATCCCTATGTCTCAATATCAAGGGCTCTAGTACTTCTTAACTGAAAGTAGCTGCTTTTTATTCTACGTAAGCTGGAGAAAGTCTTCCATTCAGCACATTCAGTGGTTCTATATGGTTTTGCACGTTTTTTCAATCACACTAAAATCAGTATTTATTTTTCTGTAGTGTGTGTTTTCTGTGCTCTCTAGTTTGCTTTTGGTGTAGGTATTGGGAATGATGAGATAGTCCAGAGTTTGGAGTTGATGCTTTTCAGTTTGTGTGTTGTCTTCATGTAGCACTCCCCTTCTCTTGAGTCTTGATTCTGTATTCTTTGATCTACTTTTCTGCTAGTGGTTTATTTTCGGCTTTCACTTTCCCCTACTCTGCCTCTCTTCCACCACTGATTCCATGTGGCAGTGCCTACCACTTGCTTCTTCCTGATGAAGTCTGTCTTTCATTGAAATTAGGAAGCTTTTCTTTTATGCTGTTTGAATCTGTTAGTGGAGTCTTTCCCACCTCTTTGATAAAACAGGCTGTGGAATGGTACTCTAGCTTTTGAATTAAGTACAATTGATCATCCTTGTCTACACCGAAGATGGGATATGAAACTTTTCCTGAACCAATACCTATGCTGTCCTTATATCTATTATAAACAAGGCAGAGCATTTGCTTATTATTATTAGTGTGGTAAAAATATCTATGCTGTGGTATTTGTGTTAGCACATGCAACTTAATGTAGGCAAAAAACCTTTTCTTCCCAACCTTGTGAAACTTTGGCTGGAATTTTTTGAGATTCAGGTTGAAGTTAATATGCTGCAAAAATAATAGGACTTCTGAGCTCTACAAACTGAAAACATGGACTCACTGTAGTAAGTGATCTTAAACATAAATGCTGGTGAGTAAGCCTGTTTAAAACAAACAATATAATGAACAGCTGGTATGATCTTGGATAGGTTTTTCAGGAAGTACTTGATGCTCATGATGAGCAGTGGGATTTACATAGTGACAGTGTAAACAAAACAAAATTCTGAGTAAAGAAATCTAAAAACCACTTACGCTATATATTCAGCAGTGTCAAAAGTGTTAACTGCTGGTCAGGGCTTATGTCTTGTCTAGGCTTACAGTTTTCTTGATTCAGAGGTACATGTCTAGTTCCCCAGGAATTCCCTAGCAGTACACTTTCCTGTAATAAGTACAGACCAAAAATGGGACAAACTTCACTGAAATTGTGACACCCAGCTTTATAGGTTGGGTTTCAGTGTTCTTGTGAAGATGCAAGAAATGGTTCTCTGCTCCTTTTTCTTAGATTTTATTGTTAGCAGCCAAAGATCAAGTATTTTTAGCCAAGTACTTATTTCACAAAAAATGCTTTCAACCTTGCAAAGTTGGTTTATGTATAAATAAACTCCTCCATGCGTTTCCATCTGGTTACTTTGGAAGTCTTCAGATTTGTTCACTGAAGCATGCTTCCTTTCCATCTCTCTCACCAATTTCCCTTCTGCAGCATGATGAAGTTTGGAACAGACTGCTAGTTTTATATCCCTAGTGTGACATCTGTATCTCTCTACCCCAGTACAATCTAAATTGGCTACTTTCCTAGGAGCACATAGAAATGAGGGCTAACTAGTTAGGCTGAATTTTGCCACACTGAAATCTGTACAGCTTTTGATGTAAATATCCTGGTAGTCCCAGACCATGCCTGACAACCAGGGCAAGGTGCTTCCCCACTTCCTGAATGGCAGTCTGGATTGTTCTGGTCACTGTTGGAAAAATTAAGCAACTTTTTCAAAGAGGATGTCCATTTCAGAACAGAAATAATGACGTAGTATGACTCATTTTTTTGTCCAGCTTCTGTTCCAGTCTGCTGTGCCTGAGGTTCTCATAGTTCCAATATGTTAAAATCTTCCTAAGGAACAATCTCATATCCCTTCAGGCATGTTACCCTTTGACCTGGCAAAACATGATGGTCTTGCCTGCTGTTGGTCAGCTGGGAGATCTTGTCTTACCATGAATGATTCCTGTAAAGGGGAATTAGTAAGAAGGGCCAGATGGGTCTGTGTGTGTGTGTTTCATGCTCAGCATTAGAGCTGAAACTCTCCATGTCTCCTCTTACAACCCCATGGCTTTCTAACTGAGCTCTAAATACAAGTTTGAGTCCAGAAGGTGGGGTTTCGTTGAGTTGGGTTTTTTTTATGGCCATTAGCTTTTGTCTGAAAACAGGAACTCAGGAGTTATGGGATCCCTTATATATGTTGCTACCAGTGTAAAGTCTGTCTTACTGACCCATTATTTTTGAGCTGTGTTGGGTTTTGAGCAAACATTGCAACCACTTTGCTCACAACAACAGATTTTGTTTGGTTGGTTACTGAGGATACCTTTGGAAATGGAAATATACAGACTCCTGGTGTATGGCTATCAAAACTTTCATGGTATTTGCCCCACTAGCCCATCTTCCCAGGAGAAATGTGTAAGAGCATCTCTGTATGCTGTTTTCCTCTGCCAGTATTTTCCCTTCTAAAGAGAAGGTTTGGGGAGAGACCACTGGAATGGGAAATCGGTGTAACAATGGGAGAGCAACTTTCTCTTAGCACTGCACATTTTCGGTATTGACTGGGAAAACAAAGAAACGAAGATGGTGTTGGGGGTAAGGCACCTGGCTGGGAGGAAACGTATCTAGATTTACCTCCCACAGAACTTGAGTGTTGCAGTGCAGGCTCTGACCTAGCTTGAAAAGTGGACTGTGTGGAAAAAACTGACCGCAATCTGGGCAAGAAGTCTTAATGGCAATAGGAAGTGTTCAATCTCTTTTCAAATGTGCATAGTTGTAAAACTGAATCCCAAGCTGCTGGGCTAATAGCTGAGCTTTGCACAACCTTGAGGAAAGCAGGTAATGAAACACTTTATTTGGTGTATGGAGGCAGGAAGGAAGAAGGTGCAGAGGACTTGGAAGCATATTTGGGAATGACCTGAAGTATCTTGAACACAGTGTACTATGTACTTGTGTGGGTGTCACAAACCTCTGGGTTTTCTCTTTAAAGAAAGAAGGAACAAGCCAAGGGTAAGATATGGTACCTGGGAGTGGGCACTGTACTCTTGTTGCTTAGATGGACTTTGAAAGCACTGCTTGTTGGCAGGGCTTGAAAACATCTTTTCCTTCTAAAGCTTTGCATCAGAAATTAACTCTTCAGTGTTTGAGAAATGCGATGAAGGTGGCTCGCACATTCCTTGCTGCAGTGTGGGAAGCTTGGGGAGACAGTTTTGGTTGGTTGGTTTTTTGACACGTTTCCTGCACTATTATGCTCTGGAATACGGAAAGGAAAGAGTGCAGGGAAAGGAGGAGATTGTGTCACCAGATCCCAAGATAGGAGTGGAAAAATTCCAGATTTCCTTAGCTAAGCTACTGTAGTATCATAGTTGACTGCAGTTTTCTTTGAATGTGGTTGGCTCATGTTACAGTCTCTGTTGTCACTTAATTAGGCACTGATTAAATTCCATAGGATCCTGTTCCTTTGGGTCAAAGTACATCTTTGAAAAGGTTATCTCTGCATGGAGAGCAAGCACCTCATAGTGCTGGGATCTCCCACATAGCAGGGATGGCTAGCCCTTGACTTACCCATATGTAGCTAAGCCTTTACATGAGAGAACATATACCGTACTGGTTAAATTTTCCTTCAGAGTAGCTGACCTAACAATCTGTTTTAGGGTTTTATACTGAATTAAGTTATTAAAAACTAATTTTGAAGGATGCAGCTGTTGTTTTGACTCAGTTTTACTTCAGAATAATCTATCTGGGTGTATTATTTGCTTATATTGATACTCAAGTGTTGAATTTCAGTTGTTTTACAGCAGTCAGGATGCCCTATAACCTTTGAAGGAAATATAAATCCATTGTAATTTAAAATCCACAGAGGCTACTGATAATCCTCAGGGGAAAAAAATCCACTGCTGCTCAGTTACAATATATTTTTTTTAATCTTGTTTGGAGGATGGGGGCCATTTCTTCTTGCTTATGTGTCATATTGAGTTCCTTAATTGTTTCTCTTTTTATCTTTTGAGCCTAGAGCTTAGAAAAGTATCTTTGGTTTATTTTTATCATGTATCTAGCAATTGGAAGTGAATCTAGTTTTAAAAGAAGCCTTTAATTTTCTTGCTTATATTCAGGACAAGGCAAACCAATACAAGTACTTTGTTGTGGCTTTCTAAGGCAGTGGGGAATCTCAGAGAGCTATTGTGTTTGTTTCAGTGTCAGTTTAAGGGTTTGCTTCAAGACCACAAAGCTCCTCAGAATATGCTTCAAAGTTCCTTTTCTTGTGTTCTGCAAAGACCAAGTAAATGCCTTTCACTAACAAGGGCAGAGGCTGTTTTTGTGAGGAAGGTGTGTGAATATGCTGGACAGCATCCTCTCAATTTAGCACCTGTGGCTGAAGTGCTGTTTATTTTTAGTCAAGGTGTGCTTAGATTGCACAGTCTTTAGGCTGGCTGATGCATGTTACACTCCAGGTGACTGTTCATGCCTCACAGCTCAGGGATTCAGTGGGCTACTGATGCCAGTGGGGCTCTGGTAACTTCTGTACTTTTGCATAGCCCAAGGTAAAGTTCAGCTCAGCAATTTAGGGCAAACCTGTTTTACTGCAGTCTAAAATATTTGCTTTCCACAGTTCATGTATATGGCCAGCTTCCCGCTCATTCCAGAAGGTACTGTGTAGCAACTAATATATTACAATAGCTTTGAGCTTTTTCTTGATCTCTACATATTATTGCTCTATGCAAAGGTCTCTGTATACTCCTGTAAAAGCTGGTAGCCCATGGCTTGGACAAGTGTACTCTCTGCTGGGTTAAGAACTGGCTGGATGGCTGGGCCCAGAGAGTGCTGGTGAATGGGACTGCATCCAGCTGGCAGCCAGTCACTGCTGCCAGTGGTGTCCCCCAGGGATCAGTGTTGGGCCCAATCCTGTTTAACATCTTTACTGATGATTTAGATGAGGGGATTGAGACCATCATCAACAAATTTGCTGATGACACCAAGCTGGGAGGGAGTATCGACCTGCTGGAAGGCTGGAGGGCTCTGCAGAGGGATCTGGATAGACTGAAGAGATGAGCTGATACCAATGGGATGAAGTTCAATAAGGCCAAGTGCTGGGTCCTGCACTTTGACCACAACAACCCCATGTAGTGCTACGGGCTGGGGACAGAGTGGCTGGAGAGCAGCTGGGCAGAAAGGAACCTGGGCGTACTGATTGACAGGAAGCTCAACATGAGCCAGCAGTGTGCCCAGGTGGCCAAGAAGGCCAATGGCATCCTGGCCTGTATCAAGAATAGTGTGGCCAGCAGGACAAGGGAAGTGATCCTTCCCCTGTACTCAGCGCTGGTGAGGCCACACCTTGAGTATTGTGTTCAGTTCTGGGCCCCTCAGTTCAGGAAAGATATTGAGGTGCTGGAACAGGTCCAGAGAAGAGCAATGAGGCTGGTGAAGGGACTTGAGCACAAGTCCTGTGGGGAGAGGCTGAGGGAGCTGGGGTTGTTTAGTCTAGAGAAGAGAAGGCTTAGAGGTGACCTCATCACTCTCTACAGCTACCTGAAGGGAGGTTATAGCCAGGTGGGGCTTGGTCTTTTCTCCCAGGCAGCCAGCAGTAGGACAAGGGGGCATGGGCTTAAGCTCTGCCAGGGAAGGTTTAGGTTAGATTTTAGAAAGAAATTCTTTACAGAAAGAGTAATCAGGCATTGGAATGGCCTGCCCATAGAGATGGTAGATTCACCATCCCTGGAGGTTTTTAAACTGAGATTGGATGTGGCACTTAGTGCCATGATCTAGTAAACAGACTGGAGTTGGATCAAGGGTTGGACTCGATGATCTCGGAGGTCTTTTTCAACCCAGTCGATTCTGTGATTCTATGATCTCTTTAGGGCTTTCTTGGGAAGGAGGTGGGATCTTCTCTTCTTCCAGGTACAGGTCTGTAGTCTAAACTACCATCTGAATCATTTATTTTATACCTTAACACCACTATTTAGTATAAAGAGCTCAACAACTAAAGTAGTACTTGCTGCATGCCCTTTTGAGGCGATCTTTGCTGCTTGGCTTAGTTCTTCACAGTACATATGTTCTTCCTTCTTTGCAATGTTTTTGTCTCCATAAAGGGCAAGAAAGGATGTGTTTATTTTTACCCATTTAGGAAGGGATAAAGCTTATATCAGATATGGGACTTGAGGTCAGCACTTTGGTAGCAACACTTAGAAAAGCTGATCTAGACAAGTGAAACTGGATTTTGTTATCTTGTGTTAAACACTCTGGCATGCTTATATCTCTAAAGCATTAAAGGCTAAATGTCCTCAGATTCAATATGCTTTAGGCAGGAAAAATGCTAACATGAATGCTAGCCACAACCCTATTTTGCTGTGAAATTCATGAACTCATTGAAAATGGTTTTCCAACACCTTAAAAATATTAATACCTTGACTGGGAAATTTGTTTAGATATATTACTGCACATGGATACTGCATTTTTAATAACATTGCTTAGCAAAGAGAATATTGGCTGGTTTATATAGACTCAAGTGGGTCAATAAGTGGGTAACAGATGCATGTGACTTGCTGGAAAACCACTTACAGAACAATAGCCAAGGTCACTCCATGTCACGTCTGCAGTGGAGCCAGATCTCCCTCGCCTGCCCTTCCAACCGGGAGAAATGTGAACTCCTCTTCACAGAGCCATGCATAAATGGATTGACTTCAGAAGAGAAGGAGGACTCAGTGGCAGGAGCTGGTTACTATGGCTATATGCATTACTCACTCTAAATGGAGAAATCAAGCCAACAATCGCTGTATACATTAACTATATTTGTATATGAAGGAGCCTCATTGCCAGCAGCTGTGTGAAGGTGTTGTGACAAAAAAACAACTTTGTTCATGCCAGTCAAGGACTTGGTGACTTTCATACATTTAAAGAAGCAGAGACTGAAAGCAGCAAAATTTTTTGCACAGTGGGATCATGTCCTTTGTCCTCCTTAAGTACTTGTTTTGCTCTACACAAAAGTTTCCCCATCTCTGTACCCCTAGTGATCACAGAATAGCCCATGTAGGAAGGGACTTTGAGAGATCATCTGGTCCATCCTTTGATGGGAAGGGAGCCTGGATGAGATTGTCCAGCATCTTGTCCAATTGCATCCTAAAACTCTCCAGCAATGGGGTCTCTACTCTGTCCCTGGGGAGGTTGTTCCAGGAGGATGGAAATGGCACATCATGATGGTGGCTTGGAACTTACAGAGGTGCTGGCTGGCCCTGGTTCTGGGCCACTGAATATAAGAAAAACAACTCCTGACTGTGTTAGCTTCAGAGTCCCTCTCCTAGCCAGGTACTGATCTGTAGGACTGTCCTCAGAGACACTTGCCCTTTGCCAAATGACATTGGAATTGATCAGTGAGAACAAAATTAACTGTAGGTGGAGAGAGAACTGTAGCATAACCATAGCCTTATTTTTGTTGGTTACAAATTTAAATATTTTGTCTTTCCTTTTTGAAGCTATCCACTGAAGTGTCTCCATGGGGTACCTAGCAAACAAAATCCCTCCGTTTTCTTACAAGGAGGCTCTTGGCAACTGTCAGAGTTGGCCATTGGTTTGCCCCTTTATACAATGCTGCACAAACAGGTGAGTATTTAACAGGTGAGGGGGTTAAGCCAAGGCTGTTACCACCGAAGACTCTGACTAAAGCTCTTGTTCCTGTCTCCAGTGCTCAGATTTTCATGCAAGTGAGAACAGTGGAGTTGGGTATGCTCAAGAGGTGGTTTGTAGCTTAGGGCCCAAACCAATGGAGCACTTCTATTACCTGCTGTCATTTGTAATTCCACTGTTAAGGCCAACGAGGGGTTTACACTTAAAATAGAGGCTGAATCTTTAATCTCAATCGAAAATAGAGCATATTTGCTGTAGATGTAAAAGCTTGCCTTTTCAAAATGAACTAGATTGTTGCAGTCTGCAAATCTTTTAATTAGCCTCAGTTCAAATTAATTAAAAACTGTCATTTAAAGAATTAAGCGCTTGCAGGTTTTCCAGAGTTTTGAATTACTTAATGCAATAAAACAGACATTTGGAACTTTTCATATAATTAAAAATAATTGAAATTTTCTGCCTGCATGTATATGAAGAAATCAGCTAATAATTAACTCAAGTTATTAGCCATGGCTGTATTTAATGTTGCATATAGAGAACAGCCTAAGAAATTTTAAATAGGTCCAGCATGATATTGGAGATAATGCAATTTATTATCAGTCTTCTGCAGTAGCATAACACCACTCTTACAGGGACACCAGGCACACACAGGCTTTCACTGATGGATTAGCTGTGTCACTTAGCTTTAGTCTGTAAAGGTTAAATGGCTTAATGGCTGAGTGGCTTTCATATTTCTGTTTGAAATGCCCCCCACACCACTCAAACTTTGCCTGCTGCTGGGAATGAGGGAGAACCACAGAGAACATTCGGTGCTGGCAGGACTCAGAAAGTAGGATCCCTACAGCATTTCTTTGTATGTGTTATCCCTTTAGAAATAAAGTCCTAGCCCATTTCTACTCTGTATTAAAAGTCAAACCTGAGTGGAATGAGCTGCTCTGTGTGAGGCTTCAGTCATGGAAACCAGGTGTGTGTCATTGGGGAATAGTGACTGCTGGTTGTCTTAGTAGTTGCCAGTAGCTCTGCCCTTAAAATAGCTTTCTGCTCCTCAGTGCTCTGCTCTTCCAGAAGGCCAGAAATCTTGTGCAGGAGCCACAGCTGGTGCTCCTCTTTCAGTCTCTGCATAGACATTTTGAAATAGGAACTTCCTGAGGAAAAGAAAAAAAAAAAAAAAAGGCGGCTGATAAAATGAATGTATGATAATGATTACTTATTCAATAAATCCAGGAAGGTGGAATCAGCTTTTAAAAGGCTGATAGGAATACAAACAGATGCTTTAGTCACAGTCTGTCCTCATTATACCGCAGCATTAAGACTTTTTGAACACCCTAAATATATGTTTCTTATTTCAATTTACTTTAGTTTCTTTTTATCTAATCTCTTCATTTCCTGGATCAGTGGTGCTTGTTTGGAGGCTAATGGCAACACCATTGTCATGTTCCCAGCTGTAATTCTGTCCTTAGTAAGTATTTTTCTTCAAATTGAGTACATGAATACTGGGCTGGATTTACTTAGGCTGGGTGATCAGAAATACTGCTGGTGTAGGAGGATGGTATATCCTCTGTGTATTTACATTTTTAATACTAGTGATCTCTTCCTATCATCAGTTCATGCAGAATTGTCAGCTTTTATTTACGGACCCTAATCCTTTATTGCTACGAAGATACTCTTAGCAAGTACAGAATTCCTTTTTTTGGTATTTGAGATCTCTAAAGAAGTTCTGATAGACATGACAAGTGCTGAATCTTGAGAATGATAAATTATATGTCAGTGCTTAGCATGTTTTGTCAGGTTGTACTAACAACCAAGGCAAAGTGTGTGTCCTGTTGTTTCAATGAGGGATCTATTTTGGGGAGGAAGAGGATGTCTTTCAAGGCATTAATGGATAAGGGAGGAGTAAGATTGAAACAGTATCTGCTAATTGTTCGTTCTTGCCCATATGTGGTTGTCTTTTAGTCTGTAAATGTTAAGCCACAAGCAATGAGGTCTGCTGGTGTACTCCTTCTCCCCTTTCCTCAAATCCAAGAAGAGAAAGGTGTGAAGGGAGATTATGGGCCCACTACTAGACCATCTTGTCCCTAGGTGAGGGCAGGGACAGAAAGGAGGAAAATTAAGTGCTATGAATATGTGAAGGCATGGCTGACTGATTGTCATTTGGCTTTGATTGTCATGTGTCATTGCCAGAAGCCTTTGTGGCTGGCCAAGGCCGTCACGCATGTCCCCGCACATGTGTGGTCGCCTCACTCAGCCCATGGCTGCTGGGCTGGACAGTGGCAGTCAGACAGGAACCCTACCCTGTGAAAGAGCACAGTGCAAAAATATCTTTCCGTTGCTGATACCTCTTCACTTCTAGTTCTGATAACAGTGGTAGGAGACACTTAAAGGAGATAGCTGAATAGGTGTTGCTGAATCCCAGAGCTTGGCTGTGGTGAAGGCACTTGGGCTGCCCTTTTTTCCATGTCAAGACTTTATCAGTGACTCAGGGTGAGAGGTCTGGAGTTCAGCTCAGCACACCCCCGTGTGACATGTCACATGTTGCAACTGCTAACAAAGAGGGAATAGGAAGAGTGTGGAAGGTTCTGTTTCGTTTTGGAACCTCCTACCATAAGCTGTACAAAAGCATACGTTCATACCCCTTTAATGCTCATTAAAACACATCTTGAAGCTGTAGTCAGAAAGACTGTGTCCTCTCTGGTTAAGCAAGTATTTGGGTGGGTTTTCATTGAACTTTATGTGTACACTGTGAACAAATCAGTCAGACATGTCTACACTACATGAGTATGGGACAGCCTTGGTCCCTACTGTTAAATGTTATTTATTACTTCTAGGTAATGGATCTCTATATCTGCTCTCTGATTCTTTCTCTCATTGAAATAAATTCTACTCATTGGTCTCATACTCTAATTTGCATGCTTGTTACCTGACCTGGCACAGACTCCCATGTGTGGCAATAGAAAACTGGAAGTAGTTCATCTGCATTCCGGATAGCCTTCTGATTGCTGCAAGTAGCTAAAATTCAAGTGTGTATGTCCAAAGAAGACTAAGCGTAATGGGCATTGCTCTTGACTTTGAATGTATCTGCCTATTTTGTTTTGAACAACAGGGCAAGTTATTGCATTACTCCTTATACTTACATTATCTAAAATCTGTCACTCTTGTTCTTCATTCAGAATAAACTCATCGAGCAAGAAATGGCTTGCCACTAGTTTTCACAGAGGTAAAATTCCTACTTTTGAAAGCAAGTAAGCATGAAAGAGGGAACCCCTCTGGTGAGAGGACTATCTCTCCATGGAGACAAGTGGGACTTGCTCTGAGGGCACTGTCAAATTTTTATAGGCCTACTGAATGGTGTGTTTTTTCTGGTCCAGCAGCAAAGAAGAAGAGGTAAGCAGTCTGTTCATGATCATGAAGGTAATCAGCTTTGTAACTCCACACAGAGAAAGCAGGGGGAACTAAATGCCTCATTGTTTACATGGATGTAGCCCTACCTTTGCTTCAGTCAGGTTCCTTCTTCTGGAAAGGTGTCAGTAGTTTCTGTATCACAGTGTTTTTAATTTTTTTTTCCTGAGCATGGATACTTCTCAGATCTTGAAGTATGATGGTGTGGCAGTAATGGATGAATGTAGGTATCCAGATCATGCTGGAAATGCAGTTGGAAATTATCTGCATTTTAGCTCAGCAATTTCCCCTATGTGATTCTGGTGCACATTTGGGTGAGGACAAGTGGGGAGATTTTTTCTGCTCTGGCAAATCCCTGTTCACCAACTGCAGTACAAGAAGGACCAGAGTTTCTATCAGTATATCTTGTCAGGCAAGTGGCAGAATAACCCAACTTAAAAAAAGGAAATTTTCTTTTTTTTTTTTTTTAAGTTTTCCTATAGCATATTTTTATACCCCAAAATAGCTCACATTTTTGTCAAAGTTCTGTGTTAAATTTTGCAGTTAGTCTTTTGCTGTAAATTTGGATAGTCAGAAAAACATCAGGGATGATTTTTAAAAGATTATATAAATTTTTTCTATGTAAATAAAAATGTTATTTTGTTGCCCTGCAGGAGTTATTGTTAAGATCTCATTCTCTTCTCTAGCAGAGGCAAGGCACAGGCACCAGACCTGCAGAACAGCATCTGAAAAGGTGAGATGAATTCGTTCTTGCATTCACAGGGTGATAAACAGATCTTCAATCAAGACTATTCTTTTGGTGAATAGGTTTGAATAGATGGACCTGCTGGTGAGAAGTTGCTGTGGGATAGACTGCATAGATCAAATTCCAAGGTCTTCTGCTGAGTGAGTTTTGATGAAAATTTAACAAGTTACTCAGCTCAGCTGGTGGTCCTGTCCGGTGAGCTGTTTGGTGTTATGCTGCTGAGCTACTGGTATTCAAAGTGATGCTTCAGAGGCACCCACTGAGGCAGGGCATGTGTCCCATCCTTGCTTAGCAGTTTTACAGCATCATCACACCAGATACATTATTTCTTTTCTTCTTTCCTTTTTCATTTCTAGACCACTATGAGACTGAAGTGCCTAAAACTGCATATGGAGCAGGTATTGGGCTTTGTGCATAAAATCTGATTTTTTTGTTTGTTTTTTGTTCCATCTACTTCATTAACTTTTTTCCCTGTAAAGATAAAACATGTATTTCAACTTAAAAAAAAATAAAATCAATTCTGTTCAAACAGAACTAGCTGCTGCTGGGGAACTGGTGTGACTCTGAAGGGAGTTATACCTGTAGCTTCACTGGGAATATCAGCTGCTTCTCAGTAAAATCAGTCATGCTCCTCAAAGACAATGCCTGGTCGATCTCACTGATGATATCCCCAGGGGATTTTGGTCTAGGTATGTGGTGCAATATTTCTCCATGGGTTTCTCTATGTGGTCTAGCACAGCCTTTTCTTACCATGGCCTCCCCAGCCCTCTCTCCTGCAACTCCTGGCATCTCAGCACTTGCATCTCTGCCCTCCGCAAACCGTGTTGAAGTAGTGGGAGTTTGCTGCAGCTCACCCCCTCCCCATCTCACCCTACTGTGTCTTCTCAGAAACTAGCCTGGGGTTAGACATGATGCACTCACCCAGCAAAACAGAAACGCCTGTGTGGAAAAGGGGCTGAGCCTGAAGCGCTTTGGGGCTTTTGCTCGAGGCAGGATTTCAGCTGTAGCACCAGCCTCTGCATCCTGCTGATGCTGAGCCAGGGTAGCAGGAGCCTGGCGGAGCAAAAGTAGAGAGTGCAGCAGTGGAGTCTACCACGGCTTGGCTGTGGTACAGCAGCAATTCACGGGGTCAGTTCAGCAGATCTTCAAGGGATAAGTCTGCTTTATCTAGTATTAAGCTGTGAGTGTGGAGCATCACAGCTGGGAGGGGAGAGGTTAGAAAATTAGCTTGCTTTCATATTTATAAATCTATATATATGTATAGATATGTTTAGATATACACACAGAGGTATAAATATATATGTGTGTCTCTATATATATACACTTATATGCACACACCAGTCAGTCGCTCCAGATTGTTGCTGCTGGAGAGAAGGATGTCATGTCCATTTTTGGAGGTGTTTAAATTCAACTGACAAAAAGCATCAAAGTCATTAGACCATGTGAGAAGCACAGACTTGTGCTTTTTCAGGCAGAAAGTAATACCTCTGGAAATAGATTCTCTTTAAAAACTGGCCTTAATACTTCAAAGAGCTTTGCTGAATGAATTTTTGGTGGAGGTGACCAGCTCACTGTATCTGTGCTTGGAAAGAAGCAATGTCTTGTCTTTGCTTACAGAACACTGAAAAACTCACACAGTCTCCGTCCTGCAGAGCTTTCCTGCATCATGCCAATCACATCAAGTTTCTTCTGTCAGCACTTGCAGTATTAATAAAGTAACCCCATGACAATTGCTTTACCAATTAAACTGGCACTGCATATTTTTTTAGTGTAGTTTGCAGTTGGCATAAGGTAAACACAAGATAGCAAACAACCCTGGACTGAAAGTCAAGTTATGACTCATGGGGTTAAAGCAGCGAAAAACTGAAAAATCACAAAATCTCTTGTATCTAAAAGGGCATGAATATTTTATTTCTTTCCCCCTCAGCTCCTCTGGAAAATAAGCTTCCACAGCAGCAAAGCCAGGCAATCAGCAAGGGCTATACCCACCTCTGCCCATACCTGAAGGGCGGGCTCTGAATACTTGCAGTTGAAAGGCAAGGAAAGGCAAGTCGTCTTGCAGGAGTTTGGCGCCCGGAGCTAGAATATGTTGTGTCTGAAGGCCTAGGGGTATTTTAGGACAGTGCTGCCTATTGAAATGAAAATGTGGTTTTCAGGCTCTTTGAGCAGAGAGAGTTCATCATAGTCAGAGGCTGAAGTAGGCTAATGAAGTACCCTGTCTTTGAAGTCAGATTGTGTAACACAAACCCTAGAGAGACACAGATATATTTTTTTTCCTGGCATTGATTAAGGCTAAAATACTTCTGCTATTAGTTTCAAAAAGGCTTAATAGAATTGGTGACTGGCCTACAGTAATTCTAATGACGTGCTGTGCAAACAAATGCTTCGTTAATGATGAATACTGAAAAGATTAACCTGAACTACCTACATGTGTTTATAGTGTTTTTAACTCCCTGTCTTCCCCAGTTGTTATGGATAATGCAGAGCAGTTTAAGTTGGGGTGAAAAAACAAACCAAAACTTGCTAATGGCAATTAGGATATGTGATAGTTGGGAAAATGATGCCCTGAAGTTCTGAAAACATGCCATGACTCTGTGACTTGATGGGCAGGGTGGGATGCTCAAGGTTATTGGAGACTGAAAACTTTTCAAAGAGAGGTGGTGGACTGTTGGCTTTTGGAGAAAGAAGAGCGAGAAGGCCCATGACAAAAAACTTCTTTTCCTTCCCTGGTACATCTCCAGATCCAGAGAACTGAGAGCATTTATTTAACCAGGCTCCCTTTTCCCCTTCCTATTTTTCCTATGGCTGTGGGTCAGTCTGAGATTGATTTATCACTGCTGTTAATCTGCTCTCAAAGCGCTGTCAGTCTCATTCCCAGAAGCCAAGCTCTCCCATTAAAACTCTGACCTATTTAAACGTTCTGAAGATACCGTAATGATTGAGTGTCAGCAGGGAGAGGCAGCAGTGACAGCTCTGAAATGTTTATTATCCTAGCCTGGGTTAGGAGAGGAGCATGCCAATGCAGCCCAGAGCTCAGCACTTGGCAAGGGATGAGAGGCTGAGGGACAGACATTGCCCTGCTACCAAGCCATGGAGATCGTCCATATTCCTCTTGTGATTTCATGGGTTAATGCTCTGCAGTCACTGGTGACTTCCTGCTGTTCAAAATGGGAAGAGGTTTCAGGAGTCTGCATTTTGATAGCAATAGATCATGGATTATAGTGGCTTAAAAGACACTTAGAACACTTTTGGTGGCTTAGGAATTATTTCCCCAAGCATATTTGAAAGCAGATGCTTTCCATGGAGAAATTTAAATTTCCTTTCTACTGTCACACCACAGTAACTGTCAGCAAAGAATTAATTGGAGAAAACTATTTAAAATGATGATTCTGAAAGGAACGTGAAGAGATGTCCTGGTATCTCTTTCGGTTGCAGATACTTTTGTCCAGGGCAGAGCACATGCACTGCAGCAGGTGGAGCACAGAGGCTAGCAGGAATCTGGAAATCTCAGGTTCTATTAATGGGAATCTAGCGGTCATAAACACACTTTCAATGTACTGTTTAGTGCCAATTTTCTCATCCTTTAGAGATGTAGCAGAGTGCAACTATTTTTAAAGTCAAGCTTCTCTCCCTCTCCAATTTCTCTTTGAGTCTCATTGGCTTGAAGAATTAAACCATAATTCTTCACAAGAGAAAATGCATTCACTTGTACAGAAGGGGCCTGGTTTTTCCTGCTGGGTACAATGTTAACACTTTTCTTCTACCGAAACTATTCCCACATGGATGAATTTACCCTTTCAAAGAGCTTCCAACTAAATAATTTTGGTTCTTTCCCATTTGTCTTTTAAAGAGAGACCACAACAGCAGCAGGGACCAGTGAACAAAAAAAGCCCTCAAGGTTCTCAGTCTCATCTAAAAGACACATCTGATGGAGGGATAATCTTTCTGTTTGCTTATGGAACAACCCAGAAGATCCTGACTCAGAGGATGCTTTCTCCAAGCATCTGTATCTTTAACTGGTGTCCTTCTCTCTCACCATCTTGCTTTCCAGAAGTGCCAGGTTATTACAGTGTGCATTTTATTAGCAGTAGTCTAAAGATCAGTTTTTCTCAAAACCCAGCAGACTGGTCGATCTTTTTGTCTAAGAAAATAGAGGATTCATAACTGGGTTTTTATAGATCCCAGATGTCAACTTTTCCATGTAAGACCACAATACTGACACTATGTGTGTCTAGAGCTGATAAACATTATTGCATTCCTTTCCAAAATGTAATGTTCTTAAAAATAGGTTAGTCACAACAGTTCCTTATCAAAGTCTCTTGTTTCCCTAGAAACAGTGACCAGCATTAACCTTTCTAAAAGTAGCCCTGCAAGAGACAAATATCTTTAGTTGTCACTGTTACAAATTTAATCTAGGGAAAATGTGCTGCAATTTCTGTTTCATACTAAAAGGAAGCAAATAAACTCCAAAAAGGCAGGAATAACATGCAGTATCAATTCATATCAGGTTAGCAAGGAAAATAAATTGATCACATTTAAACCAGTGCTGGTTGTGTCCCTTTCTAAACGGCACAAGCATTGAAATTGCATTAGAACCAGCTATGGAAACAGTTGTTTGCAACCTCAAAAAAAGAAAAGGGAGGCGTGGGAGAAAGATTGTAGTGTTCATGCAGAACTGATGAAAGCTGAATATTTGCAGAACAGAAAAAATGTAAGTGATAACAGCATATTTGTAAGAAGAAGGCTTCTTCTAAGCAACGTAGGTGGTAAAGGGAATATTATGTTTAGAAGCAAAGCTATGGCAATGTGAGAGTGGAGCAGGAAGGAGAGAGTATCAGTGTGTTATATCCTCATTGCTTGAAATAATCATGTTCTCACTCTTCACAGCAGAATAATGGTGTCCATAAATCTTGGTGATGCTTGTTTTAAACATGCGATCAGGAGCATCAGATTGAGTTGACACAATTGCTCACTGTTCACCTAAGCAGCCAGAATCACTAGTTCTATTTTCTCTTTTGCCAGCTATAAAGCAAAAAGATGTTGAGTTAGATCCAACATCAACACAGATCCATGCCATGGGGCACCACGCACCTCTAAATCAGCAGACTGGGAACCAATTCTGGTTTTGTATGATGACTAATCGAGCTCTGGAATGTGACACAAGCTGCTCATATGCAGAGCAGAGGTTCCTTTCACAGAGGTACCTAGTCCAGGTCATAAAGCTTCAGCTCTAGCTTTAGCAGAGGGCTCTCTTCTGGAGGTACACACATCTCTAGCAAAGCAGTAGTGATTCTCTGTCTCTTGGTTGCATTCCCCAAATGCTAAAAATACCAAGTTACTAAAGCACTCGGATCCTCAGACCTGCCACATCAGTCTGCTGTCTTTGAGCCTATCACATCCATAAATTCCTGTTTCTTACAAACCTACTTTGTCTATGCAATCTTGTCCCTGTCCAGTCATCAGGGCAACAGCTTTAAAAATAGCAGATTCAGTATGCAGACATTTTCCTTCTTGCGTAGTCACAAACCAGACCACTTGTTCCTGTGGGTATCTGGGAATTCAGTGAAATTGTGGATAAGCTCCCTCTTTGGTTCCTTAGAATTGAGTTCTATAAAGCCCTAATATATCGTCTCCCCTTGTGGTCAACAAACATTATTCACAATACTTATTTTCCTTTGTGCTTTTATATTCAGTTTATGCTAGAACCAAAGGAAACATATGTATCTACCTATGCTAGTAAAAGCAAATCAATCCAGCTGTGTCAGTTGTTTTGCTATTTATGGGTTGCAGTGAAACAAGACCTGAGTTATTTATGGTGCTTGTTTTACAGGAAAAATGAGTTTACAATAAGAAGGCCAGACATTGCCTAAACTTGCTCTCATAAATTAGTTTCCTGAAGCAAAGCACTCACTAAAATTGATGCCTACTTTGTTCATTATCTTTGATTCACTTTCCGGGCAGAATCAATACATTCTTAATTTTCTTCACTCTTTTGCCTTGTTCCTAAACTGAAGAATTCCTGTATATGCCAAACTCAAGCCTATAGTCTTGGCTTTTAAAGAAGGGGATTTAAAGCCCTAGGCTGGGATGTAAGAAGCTTGAAAGCAGCTTGGCTTATGTAACCAAATTCCCTTTATAACCACTTATCCTTTGTGCAAGAAGCTTTGATTTTCATATTCTCGGGGAGTTGTGTCTCAATAGTCTTAATTACACATGCACACACACACAAGCCCATAGTAATTAAGTTCTGAGGTGTTTGGAAAAGCAATACTTGCCCCAGTGAAAACACAGAAGCAGGAAAAGCTTCTTCCATGAAGTCATGGGGCAAGAATGGTGTGGTGAGGGGCAGCAATGAGGAGAGTGCCTCTCCCCACTGACATTCCTGCCTCCCTTCGTTAGGGCACAGCCACACGTGTCCCCTCCTCAGGCATTGTCTCCTCAGCTGGGACCCAGTGGACAAATATGGGCATGGAGGAAAACTGCTGATGCCTTTAAACAGTTATCACCAGTGACCTTGAGACAGGGGCACATAAAGCCTGGACCAGGCGGAGCTGTGACACTTTCTGTGTGCTCTCCAGGGTGAGTACCAACCTCTCTCACTTTTAAGTGCGGGTGCTGTGCTCTAACACTGTACTGTAGTTTTGATGTGACTAAGGTTTTCATATGGCCTGCTACTAGTGTCAGCAAACATCTAGCCTATGCTAGGCATCCTAGGATGCTGCTTGAATGCTAGAATGGCAAGGACATGTTTCTTCTCTAACACCAGTGCGTTCATTTAGCCAGCTGGAATTACATCTTAGGGAAGTGTCTGGGCTGTTATAATTATGAATCTGGGCGGAATGATTAGCCAGTACCTGCAAGTCAACTTTTCTGCCTTCTCTATCATCTGCAAGAGATGGTGGCTTATTGAATTTGCAATTTTAAACAGCTTGTTGGTCCAAGGCGTTCATTAATCCAGCCTGAGTTACAACCCTTGGAGAATTACTGGGCTGCCTTTCAAATCCAGGGGATGCCTGACATCATTGCTGTTGTGTTACTATCTGCCATTAGCACTATGTTCTCTCTTCCAGCAGTCCCAGCAGAGAAAGGCAAGGTCCCTCCTTTCCAAGCCTGAATGCAACATCAAATTGTCAGTGGTTCTGGCCATGTCACTTAATTTTGTGCAACAGGATTGGCTTTCTACAACCCAGCAGTTGTAGGTGTTTGTAGATAGTTGTAGGTGTTTACAACTATCTTCCACGGCTGATACACAAGGGCTGGCTCCTTTTGTTGTTAGCTAGAACAGACTGAAAGAAAACATCGTTAGCTTTAGCCTCATCTTTCCTGGGTATTCTGCATTTTAAAAATAATCCTATGACCATAACAAAACAAAATTTCCATTTTCTTGTATCTGGTGATGTTTTTTCCTCACTGAGTTCTCTGCATCCAAGTGTGCTCTGCCTGGGGTCTAGCCTCTGCTGTAACTCCAAGCACAGAGGCTGCTGAAGAAAAAGGAATTCTCTCCCAGGTGCCATAGTGCTGCATTATACCATAACATATTTGCCATCGTGGTTCATCCTGAATGTGGGGGGGAGGACAGGGAAGAGACAAGAAGGTGATAGCTGAGTAACTATCCTAAGAGGTCTGGAAATGCGGCTAGGCTGCAGAGAAGGGGTTCAGAGTACTTTAGTGTATATTATGACTCTGAGAACCTGCCCCGAGTCCTAGACATTAACACTGGAGTGACCCTGTTGGCATTTGCACATTTATTGTGAAATGACACTTATGTGCTCTAACACTATTCTGTTTAAATGTATGAACTGATACAATTTCATTGCTCCACTAGAGCTGAGACACACTTAGAGAGAGACTCTGCCAGGCCATTGAGCTGTTCCTCCAGCTGGGAATTTTAGTCAGCTGAGATGATGTTAAAATAATTGGTGATACTTGTGCTTATGTAGGCCCTTTAATCTTTAAAAAGATTAAGGTTTAAAAGATTATTTTAAAATCTCAAAAAAAATAAGTCTAGTTCTGAAGAAGAAAATTTTTGCTCTGCAGCAACAAGACAGAAAGTATCAAGCTTGTACTGCAGCAGTGGGAGAGGACTGGATTTAACACTTTGGCAGCTCTGCTGTCTTAGGGCTTTATGTTACCCAGGAGAAATGTGTTGGGGAAAAGCTGCCTTGGTTGGCAAGGACTTTTTATTTCTACTAGGATTTTGTTAGAAATACATTGAATTAAATTTTGAAAGACTACATTATCTGTCTTGATAAAGGTCTCAAAAATTTGTCCAGCTGCTCTGGATACTGCACAAGAAATGAAATAAGGCAAGAGATTATATCTGGGGGTCAGTTATACAGCTTTGAATAGTAATCAAATGATGTCTTCACTTTAAAAAAAGAATCTGAAATTCAAAAATGGTATGTGTACACCTTATAGCAGTGGAACTTCATGTAGACATTCTCTGGACAGCACCCTGAGTAGTTTATTTATGTGTGAGTGTAAGTATTTATGTCTGCCAGTGTTAAAAAACAAACAAACAAATAACCAAAACCCCCATAAAAAAACAAAAAACAAACAAAAAACCAAACAACAAAAAAACCCCACCAAAACCAAACAAAAAATCCCCAAACCAGCCAAAAACAAATTAAACCAAACCAAAACAAAAACCAAATATATTCGTTTGATCCCTTCGGAGAGTACAAAGCAATGAAATTAATTACATGGCAGTACAAACCCAGGAAATTGGTCTCACTGATAGTTATGTCCCCTGCCCTCTCTTTCATGATAAAAGGCTCCTAAACACCATGGCCTTGTCATTTGAGAAAATGTGTAGGTATTAAGCAGGACTAATATGCTCAAATGAACCTAAAAACAAATTAAGCCCTTGCACCAGTACTGCAGGTACACTTGCCCTCTGGCATGCCCTGCTGCAGGGGAGTACCTGGTGAATTCAGAGGTACCAGCAACCTGTGAAGCTTCACCAGCACAGCAACTCCACAAGCCACGTTAGTCCTGTTTTTATTAACATGCCGATTCCTGCAATGAGAGGAATGTGCTGCAGGGAGCAGAGCTTTTTCCAGCTGCAGTGCTGACTTTCTGCAGTGAGAGTGGGCATATGTCCCTGGAGCTGCACCAAGGGCATAACAAATCCCCCTGCAGCAGTTTGCAGCAGTGAAATCTTGCTCCATGTTTCCCAGAAAATGCTGCCCAAGATGGTGCTTGAAGTGGCTGAGTGGCACAGCTCCAGGGAGACCTGCTGGAGAGCATACCTCTGCTCCAGGCGATTTTAAAAGGGGCCAGAAGAGGCCCCTGCTAAGTGGTTTTTAAAATCACAGCTTCAAGTGGTCCCAGCTTCAAGTGGTCCCTCCTGCTTCTAAGCACCATTTGTGCCACGAAGAAGAGAGAAAATTCTCTTGTGGAGATAACTGTTACCCATGTTGAGGTTTTTGAACCCTGCAAGATCTGGGTGGCTTTAAAGAAGCTGAGCCAAGGAAGGGTTTAATAAGGTGCAGTATAGCCCCAAGTCTGTGTTAGATATTAGTGATTCAAGTTAATTTGATCACCCACCTGCCACGTTGTGCTGAGCATTTTATATTGCCTCAGTTCGTTCACAAAACAGACATTTGTCTGAGGGTTTTCTTCCCTCTTTGTTTGGTAGACCAGGCGCCTTTCTTTTTGCTCTGTGAGCTGTGCCACCTTGAAACCTTGCCAAGATGATGGTCGATATGTCAGAGTTTGGGGAGGCTGCTCCTTACCTTCGAAAGAGCGAGAAGGAGCTGATGAAGGCTCAGACCGTTGCCTTCGATGGTGAGTTGCAACACCCTTTGTGCTGCCAGTGGCTGGTTAAGAAGGATAAGGGTTACATCCAAATGCAGTTAAGGAAATGCAAAGCAAGGCAGGATGCAAAGCCTCCATTGTAACTGCTGTGCTGGTTCTGTTGGAGGTAGCTAGTTCAACCAAGTTCTGGTTCCTTAATTTGGCAAAGCTACTAAAAAACCACAGATAGTACAAAATAAAAATAATCTACAGTAAACAATTATCTAGATTTAGAAGCAAGGTGTATTGGTATTGCTCTGCTAAAAGGGGAATAATCTCTTTGTCAGTTTGAGAGAAAATCTACATTGATATTTCAGTAATGAGAGTTTCTGTGGCCTGACGAGATGTCTCATTTGATTTGTGATGTTAGCTTTCAGTTTCTCATGATTTATTTTTCATGAAATGCGTTTATATGATCCCTGAGGTTTAGTAGTAAGTGTAAATATACCAATAACTGCAGCCTTTCACTATTCCAAACAGTTGCTGTAACTAAAGACCTAAAGTCTGGTGCAGCTACTCCAAACTCTAAAAAGGCACATACATAACTCAGTGTAAGTTATTAATATTGCTGTTTTTCAACACAAACCTCAGAAAAATATGAAAGAATAAAGTTAAATCTGATAGCTGGCAAGCAAATAATGTGGGTTGAATTCCTTGAGCAGTTTGAAGTTCTCTGTGTGACTTTTTAGCAAACGCCTTAATTTGGGCTTAGATCTCAGTTTCTCCATCTGCACACTGGTGATAATGATTATGGATTTCCCATGGAGACTGAGGCCTAGCCAGCATTAGTGAAATATTTTGACACCTTGTGTTGGAAGGATCTAGAGGAGGCTGAGTGGTAGTTTCAAAGGGAGACAACATTTGGGAGCCCTGCTCCTTCTGCTTCATCAGGCAGCTTCCCAGCCCTGCCAATCTGCTTCAATCCCAGAGGTTTTATGTCACTTGTGAAGAAAAAAGTAACCCAGAAATCTCACTTAGCTAGGCATAGTGCTACTGTTTGATGCAAGGCTGTGAACCCTCGGTCTCCATAATTTCACAGGGAAGAAGAAATGTTGGGTTCCTGATGAAAAGAAAGCTTATGTTGAAGCTGAAATTATGGAAACCAGCGAAGGCAAAGTGACAGTGCAGACAACGGATGGAAGGGTATGAAACTGTGTCTGGTCTGTGACTAACAAGGCCAGAGCTGCAAGCTCCAGAATTTACCTGTCTTGGTTTAAACTCAGTTGCCTGTTCATGAAACTGGCTGCGAAGGGGAAGCCTCAGTAACTGGTGCCACATCAGGATAAGATAAGACAGGGAAAGCCACCAAGGGAAAAACAGCGATGCAGTGGTGGGTAGTTGAGCATCAGCCACTATGCAGCTGTGGGTGGTCTGTGACTGGAGGTTTGCAACCAGCCAGTTCTGGTTTGGTCCCCAGAGGTAAAAGCCCAGGCTTTTACCAGCCAAATTTCATGGCTCTTTTCGCAGCCATGCAATCATGCTTCTTGCTTTCGTCACCTCAGCTTTCCCTCATTTTACTGATATCTCTGTAAACAAATGATATTATGTGTGGACTGAGCTAAAGGACTTCACTTTACAGAGGCAAAAATATATTTTCTCCTATAAGGTATGTAAAGTAACAGAAAATCCCAGTGTTTTCCAGTGTTTATGTACTTACTTGTCTTTGCAGACCATGACTATAAAAGAAGATGATGTGCAGACAATGAACCCTCCCAAATTCGACATGATCGAGGACATGTCTATGCTGACCCATCTGAACGAGGCATCTGTGCTGTACAACCTGAGAAAGCGCTACAGCAACTGGATGATCTATGTAAGGGCCAATACAGGGTATATTTAGCAACCTGCATTTCAATTCCATACTTCATGTTGGAACATATTGGGTTCTTCGTATTCATTTTACAACTTCGATAAGTCACAAAACTGAGGGTCTTGCTCATCTTTTCAAGAAAGACGTTGTTTGGAGCTGGCACATGTCTGAATACAGACAGACAAGCCCAAATGAATAAGGTAGTGCCTAGCTCCTCAATTTTGCTTACTTGCCTAAGAGAGGGGTGGTATGGGATATATTTTCTTCTGTCAAGGCATTGGGGAGACACAGTTTATTTATTTTTCATCTTTTCATACTAATCTATGTCAACACCAGCCATGGGGATTTCTTTGCTAAGACACTGCCTCAAGCTCAGAGTTCTTTACACACACTTCTTTAAAGTATGAGCCTTTCTATCTTAGTTTAGTAGTTATATTCCCTTAATTTTCAGTGCTAACATCTGTCTTGTTTCATTCTGATCTTTTCCTTAATTCTGTATCTTTCCCATTACATCATTAACATAATTTCTGTCAGCACCAGAACAAGCTTCAGTAGCATCTAATTTTACAGAGGCAGAATTTTGGTCTCAGTTTGCTGCATTCAATCATGTTTTAAATCAGTCAGAAGAATATATTGATTTTCTAGCCAGTCTCTGCTCTGGTTTTTGTGTTCATCAGAAGAGCAAATCCAACTTTTTCCCATTTAAATTCTGATTTTCAAATATTTCCTGCATTTCTCTAATAACCCCTGTATGAACATGTATGACCTAAAGCACAGCTTTGTTTGCACATCAGTATGGGAAAAAAAGTTAAATTTGGAATCTTACCTTAATCCATTTTCTCGTTGGGGTTTATTGTTTTTCTTGTACAAAACAGGATTGAGGACTCATGCCAAGACCTAACGCTATTTTTAGGGGAAGAGACCTAGATTTCACCTGAAATTTTTAGAATTTTACTCAGCTAATTAATCTATGTGCGCACAGTGATTGTGCCCATAACTGGGTTTCTGTGAAGGTTTTTTGCCTCAAGCTGGACTGAATACCTGCTGACACCAATTCCCTGGGGTTAAACTGAAAGCCCATTCTTCCTCAAAATATCCAGGCCCCAGTGAACTGATGTGGACAGTCCAAAGAACAACTACAAAAATAGATTTTTGCCAACTGTGTTTCTCCAAAAGCTGAAAAAAGCTCCGCATCTTTGGAGTATACCCCTATGAAGTTGTTTTCTCTTTGAATGTCCATCAGAAATTGTCCCAAGGTGCTCATGTAAAATTAATAATGGGAGGTTGTTTCTCCTCCTAAGAATGGAGTTCAAACAGGAAGACTGGAACTTTCCATCCCAGTGTCTATTTTCAAGAGGAAACAACTCTCGTGGGGTAGCAAAGCAAAAAATCAGACATAGGTCTATTTGCTGCTCCTTTGTTTTACTGAAGGGGATGTTTCTGTTTCTGTTTGACATCACAAAAACACTTTCCCCCCTTTTGAAAATTGTTCAATATCTGTAGTTTTGGTATCAATTACCGTTAGGAAGTCAATTAGCAGACAAGTACCTTCAGAAATTCAGATTAAGGGCTAAAATTCAAGTCAGAATTCAAACTCAAATCAGAAGCTGGCAACACCAGGTCTTGCTTAGTTAGTCTGACTTTTTTCCTTATTCTCTGAAAGGTCTTTTTTTTTACACTTGTGTTTTGTGTTCTTCTCTAGACCTATTCGGGTTTATTTTGCGTGACCATAAATCCCTACAAGTGGTTGCCTGTCTACAAGTCGGAGGTTGTTGCTGCATACAAAGGCAAGAGGCGCTCTGAGGCTCCTCCCCACATCTTCTCCATTGCTGATAACGCCTACCACGACATGCTGCGTAGTAAGTGGCACTGTCTGCTTTCACAACGGGTTTTGCTTTCATTGGCTGATGTGGTTGTACTGAAGAGAGGTTTGTGAGAGCTTTTGCAGTGTGTAACAAGCATGAAAAGACTCTATAAGCAACAGGGCTTGGCAGTCTGTGTGGATTTTTGTTATGAATGTGTATTTATATAATTTTTAAAATTTTTTTTTAAACTTCCCTGCCTGTTGCTGTGGCACTTCTGGTAACAGTAAGCTCTGTATATGGACTGTCTGTAAAGTGCACAAACTTAGCTGTCTGATCTGGGTGAATCCATCTGTCTGTAACAGAAATGGGCCCATGTCCCAAAGGTCTGTGTTTTCCCAAAAAGCCTCAAAAATACATTTACTGTCAGTTTAGGCTCTGCTTTCCAAGGTTAGTTAAGGCCAGCTGTCTGGGGTGCTGCAGGCACCTCGCTTGCACAGACCTTCCATGGCTTGGTGTCACACCAGCTGCTGTGGCTCTGTGCACCAGTTCTGTGGCACTGAACTCCAGATTTCCATGTGGAATTTCCTCACCCTGACCCTCAAGTTATGGGAAAAAAGAGTTTGTCAGCTGGGCAGCAGCAGTGTGTTCACACCAGGTCCTGCCAGGCGTCAGCATAATCCCAGAGATTTTGCTGGAACAGGGTCTGCCATCACCTTGTTTTAATAAAGTGGGAAGCGCCTCAGCTGTGAGGGAACAGAAAGGACAGGGCAGAAGGATGTGTGTGTGGCTGCAAAGAGATACTCTTATCAGATAAGGCTTCCCAATATGTAGCTTGCCACGATGACTGGAATTTTAGAAAGAAAAGAGGAATTTAGGTGCAGCAACTTGGGAAGCTGCCATGATTTAGCTCTTGCTGAACTTGATTAATAATATATTAAGGTTGCAAAGTGTTCTGATAAATACTTATTTCTGGTGAGGCCATTAGGCCTGGACAATAGCCTTCATTGCAGCAGCACGGCCAGCTGAAGAAGAGCACGTATGCATTTTAAGGAATGGCCTGTGAAAAAATAGCAAAATTACTTGCAGTGGTCTGGTTTTGCAGGAGCAGAAGGGTCAGATGTAAGCAAAGCCACACTCAGGAGTAAGAGAAGAAACATTTTGATAATAGGAAATTACCTTCTTTATTACAGTTTTCCAGACACAGGAGAATGTGTGTGACTCACAGATCTTTAATATCAATTTGAACTAAAGAGAGGATTCAGTGCAGGGCTGGAACCTGGAACTTGCACTACTGGAGGTCATTCTAGGTGACTTTTTATCTTTCCATCTCTGCTTCATGTGATTCTCTCCTGTCCTTGAAGGACTGATTCTGGAGTAGTTAGTACCCATTTGCAATTATAATAAGTAATTTGTACACCCTATTAAGTTTGTTTCTTTTTTTTTTTCTTTCCCTTCACAGATCGGGAGAATCAGTCTATGCTGATCACGTAAGTGCTTCTTTTTTGACTGATTTGAGACTCTGTTGCTATGATAAACTTTGAAGAGAAAAAAATCCTGAAATGAAATACAAGTTCACTCTTGAAATCTCAGCTAAATCCCCTGGAATTTGGTTCAAGCTAAGTAACTGAGAATTTGGCCATCTGATGGTTAACTTGAGCTCTCTGAGAAAGAAGTAGCTAAGGGTTTGATGGAGCTTGGCCCATTTCTCATCCCCATCTGGTGTTCATTCCAAATAGGCATGACAACTCAGTAGGCAGTTCAAGAGCTTCTGCCTTGCTGCAGCTGCCCTCTTCAGACACAGAGGAAACACTCCTTCTTTTCAATGTGGTTACTCTTGCTGCAAATTATATTCAAGAATGTTGTGTAGATGCACCTAAAGAGAGGGAGATGACCAAGGCAGAGAAGAAGAGGTGTGTCATTTACTGGCACTCCTGAAAGACAGAGACTTGGGGGTCTCTCTACACAGGTCACATGTATTCCTGGGTAATGCTGGTAAATTACTGCAGCTTTGCTGTGCTTTTTCTAACTCAGCTATATACAGGTTTACCTCAGATAGTCTGGAAGCTTGCAATAAACTTTCACACCCTTAAAGGAAGCTCAGTGTATTACAGGTTTGTACTGAACTTCTGAGTCCAGTCACTTGAAGAGTGAGTTACTGCTATTACAGGAATTCACCTCTTCATTCAGTCAATTTGACATGATTTCCGTGGAAATTGCCAAACAACAGACTGCAGACATCAGAGTTAGTGATTCTGAGAACAGTCTTGAGGGGAGGAGCTGGCTGGACAGGGGTTGAAAGGAAGACTTACAGCTGTTTGAGCAATGCCTGTGTTATCTTCCTCCTTCTTTTAGTGGAGAATCCGGTGCTGGCAAGACTGTCAACACGAAACGTGTCATCCAGTACTTTGCCACAGTGGCAGCCCTGGGTGAAACTGGTAAAAAGAATGTACGTCTGCTCTTCACTGTCTTGTTTCAGGCTCCCAAGGTTCCCCTGCTGTGTACAACTAACATCACAAGTTGCAGTACTGACAGCATGCTGTTCTGAAGGTAGAAAGGCAGTGCACACCTGAACTTGCCACGCTCCAGATGGAGCAGAGAAACCACTCCTGGTTCTGGACAGCTGCTTACTGCTGTTGCTTTTTTTCCCAGAAGTTTTAGGTTTGTGTGTGATAAGGTTCTGGTTGTGTTGAAGCTGGTCAAAAGATGGGGAGACTGTAAAGATTCAGAAATTTGATTTTTTTTTCACAAGGAAAATAGTCTTCAACAAGGCTAAAATTATAACTTTGCATCAAAATATCTGTTTTGTTGAAAGCTTTTCTTTTATTCACAATGTTTTGACAAATGGGTTTTTTTCATCAGCTTTTCTGTATCTCTGTTTGGATAAGTGCTGTTCATCTTATAAGTGCTCTCTAAGGTTACAGTGAATCCTGTATTCATGCTGCTTTTTATCTTGTGTTGCTATGAGCTTATTTGTCATGAGCTTCATTGCACTTGAAGGCTCAGAGCTCTTTCATGGTGAATTAACTGATTCCTATGAATTATATTTGTAAGACCAAAATTTCAGCCAGGCTTGGACTCTATACACATAACTCAGGTCACTAAAATCTAACACACATTCATGTGAGGCCTGTAAGGCTTTCTTAACAAAAGTCTGAGTGGTCCAGAGTCAGTTTTCTGCATGCAACATAGTGCTCATCATGCTGTCTAAAAACCTGGTGTGCTCTTAGAACAATGGTGCTTCTACCAAGCTCATTGTTTTAAACTCTGCCCCAAAAATCTACCTGGTTTTGTTCTGGAGATGAAGGAACCAATGAACCAAACCACCAACTGACTGGAGAGAGAAAAGAGACTTCTGCCAGATGGCAAAAATAAAGGGGTGTAAATGCAAACAGAGAGGTTTTAGGCAAAGAGATCATGCTGCGCTTAAACTTTTGGATTATTTGGGGAGAAAAGGGGTGGTGATAATGAAAATAAAATGCAACCTGGACTGATAAACTACATGGAACATCTTCCAGCTGCAATATCTGTTATTTGCACCACTGTGATGTATGGTGAGTGCAAAGTAAGAGCCACACATGCTTTTTGAAGGCTTCAAAAAGTACTGCTGGTATGTTGGTGTCCAATAGACAGCTAACCTTGCTAATCTGTATCTTTTATATTGTTCTTCATGTTAATATTGACATTCTCTCTGCTTTTTCTCTCCATTGTCTTCCTGTTTTGTCTGCAGCCAGCTACCAAAACCGGGGTAAGTCATCAACTTTGCTACTTTACCTTTTCTTCATGAAAATGTTACTGGGCTCTGTCAGATGTGTCACAAACCTCAGCATTTCATTTTCTCTGGTTCCCCTGGTGAAGGATCCCTGGAGCCCAGGCAGATAAAGTCAGTCATTTGCTTCATCAAACTGAAGTCTTTGCGAGGGATAGTTAAGGCTTTTCTCATCTCCAAAAATCCCAAATGCTAAAAGCTCTGAGTTCTTTCAAATCCAATGCATTCGAATGCTTGTCACTGTCTTCAATAGCCCCTCTCCTACACACATTGATTTCCATGTCCCCACATGCTCCAACAGTACCCGGGAAGATACAGTGATTTCTTTAGCATGCAGATGGCACAAGATATGGAATCTGCAAAGCAAAACAGTAGGGAGCAGGAGAATGTCTGAGGCCTTTTAAGCACTCATAATTGCCTGACGACCTCGCTGCTATGCCATTCACATTGTGCCACCCCTGGGGTGAAGCTAAATAAATCACTTTGCTGTAGAGGCTCCACTCTGTAAGTAAATGCATGGCTGACTTAGAGTTGACAGCTGAGTCTGTGGCCTGGAGGTTTCTCAATAGTATTTCAACCTTGATTTCTAGGGAACCTTGGAGGATCAAATCATTCAAGCAAACCCAGCCCTAGAAGCTTTTGGAAATGCCAAAACCCTGAGAAACGACAATTCCTCACGTTTTGTAAGTCTGTAACATAATGTAGTGGTCTTATTCAACAATGACCAGTTAATAACATCTCTGTCATAATCCCTTCATTTTGCCCACTAAATTGAGTGAGTTTCCACAAATAGCATAACGCAGTACGATCTAACAAAAAAAAACCAAACCCCAACCAATCAAACAAACAAAAAAACCCTAAACAAACAAAAAAGCCACACCTACTGAAAGGATTAAAAAATAAAAAGGAACAAAGAAAGATCCCCCCTGAATAATTTTTTAAATTGTTTAAAACGAGCAGGAGATAAGCAAAGCCCAGTTTTAGGAAGCCCTCTGAACAGCAATGGTATATCTTCCTAGGACTGCCTCTGTTGCATAACTTTATTTTCCTACCATCTTTTCCCCTAGCCTGAAGTTCCCCCTTCCTATAACAGCTCTACTTTGTCACTAAGTATCAGAAATATGCCACAGTCCCTGCTCCCTTGCACATCCTCCCTCTCTGCAGACCCACACATGCAGCAGTACTCTTAATTTTGATCAATAACATCTGCCTTTTTGGCTCAATACACTCTCCCCCTGTGCTGACATGACCTTGTGTCTCTCCTCCTTTCCATTAGACTTGCAGGAGATCAATTGTTTGGGAGCTCTGCCTATGCCACATTTGGTTGTCATTGGCTCAGAAGTCCAAAAGGAATGGCATTAGGATGACAGCCCGAGTTTGGAGCTCATGCCTCACTAACAAACATAGTTAAAAATTAAATTGGAAGGGGTGGAGAGGGACAGAGGTTGTAAACATCTGTGGGAAGCTACGCAATTGTATAAGGAGCTTGTCAGCTGGAACAGGAATTAATTATTTTTAAAAGTTTATGAAACTATGAAAACTACTAAATTTTTAGGAATTGCGATGGGCAAATATGCAAATTTAATGGGCAAACCCATGTAAAATCACAGCACTCTTCTGATACAAGCAGTTGCATGTAAGTTAGGACAGTAAATGAGGAGAAGCCAAAAAAGGAGCTGTTGTCTCTGAAATCCCGTCTTATTGCTCTGAGTGCTGCTTTACAGCAAACCTGCAGCACGAAACTGGAAGCCATACACTTTCCTGTGTCTTAGCCTGGCAGATAAGTATACTGTTATCCTTTCTCCACAAGCAAATTACATAGCTGTATGTACAGATTTAGACTTGGAACAGACAATATCATCGTTTGATACTTCTCATTTAAAATCTGCCTGTGCAAATCCAAGGAGTTGGCATAAACTGATTCCTTGGGCCAAATGATTGCCGTTAAGAAGCATCCTTTGTTTCCCATTGTGTATAATATATGCACTAATTAGAATATTCTTCTGTGTGAATTAGGGTAAATTCATCCGAATCCATTTTGGAACTACAGGCAAGCTGTCATCTGCAGATATTGAGATTTGTAAGCAGAAAACTTTCTCCTTTTTAAAAATACAATTGCTCATCTGAAAGCTCTGAGAGCCTTTCTCACTGAATTTTCCTTTGTGTGACTAGATTTATTGGAGAAATCTCGAGTGATTTTCCAGCAGCCTGGTGAAAGAGACTATCACATCTTCTACCAAATCCTGTCAGGAAAGAAACCGGAGTTACTAGGTAAGCATTATGTGGATCCACGGCCTTTAAGAACCAACCTTCAACTGAACAGACAGTACCTAAGGAGGGTTTGGGGGCAAACCCATGTGCAGAAAGGTCCTTATGCTTCCACTTGATGAAACTGAACTTCCACTGTTGAGTACAATCTTTTAGAGATGTTATTCCAGTGGTAGCAACAGAAACATTTTTCTGATATTGCAGATCAGTCTAACAGCAATAAGACTCAGACAGGACTTTTAAAACATAGCATGATAGAGGCAAAAAATGTCACAATGAATTTGTGTAATCCAAGGTCTCAAAACATCTGGAAAATGTTGTGCCTCCCAAAAGCATTTGTGGTGATAAAACTTTAATTATCCAGATTTTCACATATAAGATCTGCTTATAGGTCCATGAAGAAAAGCTAGTTTCCTCTTTCTGCCCCAAGTGAAAAAACTGGCATCCCAGCAGTAGCAGGACAGAATATTCAAAGCTGCCTGCTGCTGATTATGGGGTGATTACTCTTTCAAGCTCACCCTGGCTAAAGGTGATCCCACAGACCCACTGCAGAAGGGCAGGGAGCAGCTGAGGTCTCTCTGCTCCCATCTCCTAATGCTTTGCATAAAATATTCCTGAGTTCTTTAAGCGATGTGGTTTGCTGACTTTAATTTGTGCTCTAAAGGAACACATTTTATAGAACACATTGGGGAGTCACTTTATGGCTCCTCTAAATTCTCACTAAGCCATAGCAATCATGATCGCTTTTGAAGTCTTATTATCCTGACAGTGCATGGTCAAGCCCATAACACTCTTAGCTTTACGTGGCCTAATTAATGACAATTACATTACGGGAAAGATTTCAAAGAAGCTTTGCAGTGTGATTTCTGTGAGAATTCCCATGCTGGGAAAGTATGCTCTTTCTCATAAATTCTCTATATACTCTAGAACAGCACACACCTTTCTGGCCAGCAGGTTCTTGAAGAGGCTGAAAGTAATAGGGACTTCTGTTTTGTAGACAATAAGGATATGTGTTTGTATATCAGCACAGACATATCTAAATATGGAGAAGTATAAATATCAATAAGTATAGACAATAAATATCAATAAGTTATATATAAATGTATAATATATAACATAGTGACTACATAGCAAAGTAAGACAGGCATATAGAGAAGATTTTATATAAACATATACTGATAGACATAAATATATTTACATATGTACATATTTAGATATGTAGGAATGTGTGCATGCATACAAAAGATTGAAATCTAGACCAAGCCTTGGTCTGCTGAGCATGGGAGAAACTTCCTGTTGATTTAAGGAAGCAGATCTCTGCCTATAGTTTTGGAGTCAGCCAGCTTTCTAGAAAATAACTCTGCATTTGTGAGTTTTGATGTGAAGGAAAAGGAAAGAGGAGAGAATGAGCCATATTTAGACTTTTGTTTATCAAAAGACATGTGTCTTCTGCAGAGTGATGGAAGTCAAGATTTTGTGAGTCTATTATAAAAAAAGGGGAAACTGCCCATACTTCCTGTCTTAGATCATACTTCTCTCTACTTAGGTGGTATTTTTACCTCTACAGGCATGCAAGGCAGAAAGTAGGGCTATACAGGAAATTATAAACTCAGTATACTGCAATACATGCTTACTAGATGTGTATGCAGTATTCTCATATTCTTTTTACTCATACTTTCTCTAAATCTTCATCTTCAGACTAGAACAGCAGAATAAAAGAGTTGGTTGCTGCCCTGCAGTTGTTAATAAAAAACCAAAACAATGAAAAACCATGTAAAGAGAAATGTACGTCACAGTTGATTTTTCAATCTCCATCTTTGCTGTTAACCAGAACGGATGGCAGTTTTGACCTTGGCAGTTCTTTTACAGATATGCTACTGATATCTACCAACCCATATGACTACCACTTTTGCTCCCAAGGAGTAGTTACAGTGGACAATTTGGATGATGGAGAAGAATTGTTGGCAACAGATGTAAGCGTGCATGGATTTGACTTTGGGTTCCGTAGGTCAGGTGCATGTGTGGAGGAAAAACGCTGGGAGGAGCCTAACTTCTGTCACTGAAACTACTAAAGAGAAAGCAGAAACGGGTCTTAATTGCATTCAGACAATGAAGCATCAGGCTTGGTGGACTATCATGCTTTTGAATCTGGCCGTACTCCATGTAATGCTTATGGGCACAATGTTTTTATAATTTTGATCTATAAAATGCTGGATAAAGGGAGTTCTCCTCCTGCTCCCCAGCCACTGCTGGGTCTTCAGTGTTCCAGTGGCTGCTTTGGTTGATAACACCCCTTGGCAAGACAGTAATATCTGTCATGCAAAGGTAGACTGTGGGGCTGCAAAACACCATTGCTTTTGAGTAGGGAAGTGACAAATTACCTGTGTTCCCTTTTCACAGCAAGCCATGGACATCTTGGGATTTGTGCCTGATGAGAAAGCTGGTTCCTACAAGCTCACAGGTGCCATCATGCACTTTGGGAACATGAAATTCAAACAAAGACCCAGAGAAGAGCAGGCAGAGGCTGATGGCACTGAAAGTAAGAATAAGAGCTAAAATTATTCCTCACCTTCATGTGGCATGTATCAGGCACTGTGTTGAGGAAGCAGCAGCCTGTTTGCTTTGTTCTTGCACATTGAAGCTTCTGCTCAACCAAGAGTACTGTTCTTTATTTGCAGGAGGCTTGTCCAGTGGTAGGTAACCTTACCCAGCAGAAGGTGAACGAAGTCACACTAACAGGATCAAATTCCCATTTGCACAAAATGGTTGTAAAATGTTGCTCCCTTAGCTTTCTCTTTCATGTCTTCATCTTGCTGCTTTACTTTCTCTTGCACCTGAAACAATCTATAAGCAGTATGGAGATATATGCTTCTCCCAAAATCTGAAGAGTTTCTCAAGTGTGATTCTTGCAGCAATTGGGGTATAAAGTAGTTAGACAACCTTCTTTACCACAAGGAAGAGTACAGGCACACCTAACCCAAGTCATTAATAGACCGAGGTCTTTATCCAATTTCTCTTTGGAAGTGGATGCACTTTTGTTTTTTGGTGGTTTTTTGTTGGTTTGTTTTTTGTGGTTTTTTTTTTTTTTGGCTAGGCATGTTTCTATGTAGAAATTTAAAGCCAGTTGAAATCTTGTTTGCCTTGTCCAGGTGCTGACAAAGCTGCCTATCTGATGGGAATCAACTCTTCTGATTTGATTAAGGGTTTATTGCACCCTAGAGTGAAAGTTGGCAACGAGTATGTGACCAAAGGTCAAAGTGTTGAACAGGTAAGACGAAGCTTTCAGGATATTTGGATACCTGTCCTGCAGGCCTTGAGAATTTGTCTGTAATGTCTCAGAAAGACAGACAGCTGCTAGAAATATTAACATGAACCTCTATTACCTGTGCTCATTTTATGTCCCCAAACTTGGAGGAACAGACAGTGAAAATGAGGGAAACTGGTAAAGAAACTGACAAAGGAATAGTGGCCAGCACTGCCTTTGATAGGATTGTTTTTGTGATGTGTTAGTAGCAGCCACTCTAGGAAACCAGGTGCAGTAAAACCACGTGGGGATTGATATCTCATTCTGGATAAAGAATAGTTACCTGGAAGAGTTGAGCCATGGTTTATTTATTCATTCATCACTCATTCATTATTCATAGCATTTTAAGCTCTCTGTGACCTCAGTCAGCTAAAGGCAATATCCACTTAAAGGTATCTCTTAATTTAGGGGGAAAAAAGTCCTTGGGTTAGCACCACAGCAGCTGTAGCAGCGTTGTAGAAGACACTGCAGCATTTTGGTTACAATGAAAGTTGTTTGAAGACAGGCTGTGGTACAGGCTCAGAAACTAGAAAACTGCTGCAAAGAGATCTATCTTAATGATGTAGTTGTACATAGGCTAAAGAAGAGACTTTAGACAGGCTTTTCCTATTACTCATTCCATCTCATCCCTCAAAAATTAGAAGCAAATGAGCAACTTGAGCACAGACCTTTCCCCTGTTCTGGCAGTAGCTCTAGACATCATGGCTGGCATCTGGCATGTGAGTTTTCTTATACTTCCACAAATACAGGGATTAAAACATTTGCAACTTGCTGTCCAGCTGATTTCTGAGAGGTACTTTAGGAGCATTTAATGTACATGTTAGTATATATACATATATATAGCAATGATTTGAAGAAACTTCAGCAGAGGTAATAGGAGGAGCTGTGTGTTGTATTAAGTATACCTTGGTGATTATAAAAACCATTGTGAAATTTCATTTAAACTGTAAGCAGGCATTGAAACAGGCTACTGCACTGAAATCCTTGTGTTTCACAGTGGATTTTGTTTCACACGGTGGTGTTTTGAAACATGTGTTTTAGGTTTTGTATGCTGTTGGGGCCTTATCTAAGGCAGTGTATGACCGAATGTTCAAATGGCTGGTGGTCCGCATCAACAAGACCTTGGACACTAAGCTGCCAAGACAGTTCTTCATTGGAGTCCTGGATATTGCTGGGTTTGAAATCTTTGATGTGAGTATTAATGTGTAAGGACTTGGTGGAAGAACATAAAAGATGTGAAATGGTAGCTCTTGGGTGGCTTCATTTTTCTAAATGAACAGGCAGCAAAGTGCTGAGAAAGCCATAAAGCAAATTTTGTACTTAATTTTACATGTTTTGTCCATGAACAGATGTAAAAACCACTTGGCATTTAGCACAGCTGGACATGCCAATAGTTCCTGGGCACAATATCTCACATGCTTTGGGCTGTGTTTTAGGAGAATGTATTGTTCCCATTCTTTTCTTTTTGAGAGAAAGCATCTTTTATAGGGTGTGATAATCCTTCCTCTTTGTGTCTCAATGTAAGAGTTATATCTTCATCTTGCTATAAGAAAGGAAGTTTTTACAGTGGGAACAATAATTTACTGGAACAGCCTCATCAGGGCTTGGTAGGGTCCCCATCACTGGAGGTTTTCAAGCAGGCCATAGCATGGGGCTTCCCTCCAGCCTGGGTTGTTCTATTGTTGTACAGGGTGTACGTGAGAAAGCCACGTCACAGCTTCTCTTTCTCAGAATCCGTTCCTGAAGATAAGTGCTTAATGCTGTTGCTGTTACATGTTGCTCTCTGTGCATGCAGAGCAAGAAGTGCAGGACTGGTGTGGCTGCTAAACGAAAAGCATGAGCATCCTGAGAGACCTGAACAAATGTGGGCTGCTGGCTGTCTGCTATTGAACTTTCTCCTCCTTTGCCTTATGGTCTTATGCTCAGTAGTTTCTCAACCAGTTTAGAAGGTTTTAGATGCAGTTTCCTTCTTGTTCCACCAAGCTCTTACCACAGTTCACTGTGATGCAAATATGTTTTTTATCTCTTTATGCAGTTTAACAGCTTTGAGCAATTGTGCATCAACTACACTAATGAGAAACTGCAGCAGTTTTTCAATCATCACATGTTTGTGCTGGAGCAAGAAGAGTATAAGAAGGAAGGCATTGAGTGGGTATTCATTGATTTTGGCATGGACCTGCAGGCCTGCATTGATCTAATTGAGAAGGTATGTACAGTGCTAAGGAGTACTTACTGAATTGGTTTTATTCATGATGCTCCCTAGGATGTGTCCTCACAGCCCAGTGAACAGGGTAAGATAAAGAGCAGGACAAGTTACTTGCCTTTCTACACACAATACAGAATCAAAGGAAAATCATTTCATATTTGTGGCTACTCGACTTTACCTCTGTAAATCTGCCTTACAGAGCAAACAGTAACGACAAGCTGTAACTGGTAATTTATACAGCTGTATAATCTTCCCTGGTTTACACTTTTATCTTTCTCTGTCCCTGCTGTTCTTCCATTTAGTTGGTTCCACATATACTTACTATCTAACTTGTCAGCTTTTCAGGGCAAATGCTATGCTTCAGTCTCATGCCCTGTACCTCTCCCTGTGAGGCTCCTGTTTCTCACATTACATGTTGATGTGCAAAATGCTGTGTGCTCTTTCTACTCTAGAAAGGGTAGAAACCTCTCACCACTTCCCCAGCATGGGATATGCTTTTCCCTTTTTTGTGACTATAATGTGATCCTGGTGGGGACAGCTGTCCCGAACTGCACCTCCCTTTGTATCTCTCTGTCATGTTTTATGATGCAGTATCTATCCCTATTGATCTGAAAGGAAACATGAAATTCTGCATCTTGCACTAGCAGGAGATTGAAGAGCTGAAGTGAAAAGGCTGGTTATTAAGTCTTCTACTTAATCACTTTCTTCTTCAGGGCCAGGATATCTGTGCATGATTCTAGTTCCTTATAAACAATCTGTCCACTGCTAGGAAGTTAGTTCATCTTTTCATGAAACAAGAATGATAAAATGCTAGTTGGTTTGATTCCCTGAAAGGTAAAGCAAACTCTTTCTGGAAGCTGTCATAAAGCCTATTAAGGCAGAATTGACATTCTGAATAATCAAAGGTGTGATTACTATTTTAACCAAATAGTCAAAGGTTTCCTCTTCAGGAGGAGAAAAAATTGTGCAGGCTTAAAATTACATGAGCTAAAACTTACAGGCTGCACAGCTACTGAAAGCAGGCAACCTAAATATTTTCCAACAAAGATGTTCTTCAATCCACAGCCATTGGGAATCCTGTCTATCCTTGAAGAGGAATGCATGTTCCCGAAAGCTACAGATATGACGTTCAAATCCAAACTCTACGACAACCACCTTGGCAAGTCACCTAACTTACAGAAGCCCAGGCCTGATAAGAAGAGGAAATATGAAGCTCACTTTGAACTGCTTCATTATGCTGGTGCAGTAAGTTCCTCTGTGGGCAGGTAGATTTTGTATTAGAGGTCTTCCAGGTGGAGTTTGGCCATAGCACACAGCAAGGAAGGGTGGGAAGGATGAAGAGGGGAATAAAGGAACAGTGAGAAGTAAAAGCAGGTATCTACTCTTGCTGCACAAGTGTTGCAGCACAGTAAGATGCCACCAGACTCCAGAACATCTGTAACTGGATGTACAAATAGAATGAAACAAACTGAGGAAGGCTAACAGTGCTTTTGCTGAAAATATGCTTTACCCTTTTCATTTCATTAGCCCATTTTAATGTTCCTATAGTCAGAGTAAGATTAGCAGCAACAGTATCTAACTTTTCACTTTGGTTTCCTGGACAAATGAACTGATAAATTTCTGCATAGCTTCAGGGGAATTTAAATAAATTAAAAACAAAAAAAGATTTGGCATCAGTTTTTACTCATGTTAGGACCACTGTGTCAAAGTAGCAAAAGGAAGAGTGATTAACAGTGCTGTGGTGGTTTAATTAACAAGTCTGCTGATGTTGGGGTGAACAAGTATAGAATTCAGTACTGGGATACCTGAGCCAAAACTTGCCCAGTTTCAAAGCTTTGTTTTCAGACAAGATAGGCAGAAAGAATTTGAGAGATAATATGAAGCCGCAGCACAGCAGAGGTGGAATTTACCTGGTGCTATTAATGTCCAATTATAATTGAGCATTGAGGTAGTTTTGTGTTTCTTGAAAGAAATAATGCCCATCTTGGTCTTTGTAGTTGTTAATGTCTTCAGCAAAGAAAATTAGAATTTCTATTTCTTTATGCTTCTCATAATGGAACATATTTTCCCACTAAACAGAGCTGTGGTAAAGTCCTGAAGTTAGATTTTTAATCATTCAGGTTTCTGTCAGAAAGCACTAATTATTCCAGTGTAGCATGCTGTTTTGAAGTTAAATTATTATTTGTGTGCATTATACCTCAGCGCTTGTTAGCAGGGTTTCTGGGACACTGATGACATATAGTATCTCTACAGACAACCACATGAGTCCATGGGAAGATGTAGGGACAAGGTAGTTTGAGAGGGGTGTGTGGGATTCAGATGGTAATTATTAGGAAGAGAAGTTTGGAAATTAGGAAGCAGAGAACTGAAGGGAAAGTGATGAAAAACTGGGCAGCTGGTACTGCACTGAGCACGGCACTTCATAAGGAGTCATTGCCTTCAAGCCAAGCCATAAAGAGCTCCTGGCTGATCTGGACGGAAACATTTGCAACCTCTGGTTTGTTTTCAATGCCTTGTTATAGGTTCCCTACAACATCATTGGATGGCTTGAGAAGAACAAAGACCCACTTAATGAAACCGTAGTAGGTATTTTCCAAAAATCATCCAACAAACTCCTGGCAAGCTTGTTTGAAAGCTACATTGGTGCTGACAGTGGTAAGCAGAATCAGCTCACATGGGTTTTCTTTGGTTTTTGGGATGTGTGCTTGGGAATGAATTTCAGAAACAAAACAATTCTCCCAACTGCAATTGCCTCGCTGTTAGATGAGGCAGTGACTAATTATTTAGATGCACATAGCATCTTTATGAGTATGCCAGTAATAGCAAGGAGACCATTAACTTGGCTAGTTTGAATGCATAATATCTCTGAGTAATTTTGGCAAGGAAATCTGTGTGTTGTGAATGCTCCAGTGGGAGTTTGAGCATGTAAGTGTTCAGATATGCAGCCAAGCATCACACAAAAAATTGTGCACATAAAATACCTGTGAACAAGAACAGCTCCCCTTTCCCATGCCATAGTCCTCCTTGCTACCCACCCTGAAATAAATAAGAAATACCAAGTTTAAGAGGGAGTTTTGTAATATTTTGTTGGATCAGTGGCAAGTAGACACTAAAGGTACAGGAACACCATTTCACACTCACCAAAGCAGAGGACTTTGCCAATATGTCTTCCTTTTTGTTTGCTGTTGCTTTTTGTTTGACAAGGCTAATGTACATCCAAGGATGTATTTAATCTCTGTCCTTTGCATAGAACTGTTTTATTTGCTAGAAGACAAGTAACAAACATCCAGAAAATTGATCTTAAGTAAATAACTGGCATTCATTACAAAGATGTAGCTCTTATGTCTTGAAGTTGCAATCACTTACAGCCTGTTTATTAGTAAGTTCATTTCAATAGATGTTATTGTCATGAATCATATGACACTTTCGGAGGGAGCAAGCAGGCTGAAGATTTCATAATGGGAATGAGATGGAGCTGAATGTAAATAACAAAAATCCTGCCACTAGAAATTTCTTGCAAGTTACTAACCGCCTATTTGCCTGTGGATATTCCTGTCAGAATACTAGCTTGCTTTTCTTAGGTGTCAGGAGAAAGAACAGCCTGTTCAGATTAGTCTTTTCCAGTCTCACAAGTGTTGCTTTGTGAAGGGAGAAAGGCTGTGGATAATTGCATCAAACACATTGCACACTTGACTTCTCCTTTTATGTTGACTATTATTGACAGGTGATAGAATGCCAGACCTCCTGCAAACAATCTAATGGTCCACTGTTTAGAAAGCTGCAGCAACTGCTGTACATTTTTGGGTCATATTTGAAACCTGTGAAACTTAGTAAAGGTCTTGTCAGAAATGAGCATTCCTTGGGAGGATCTGCGTGATTTTGACTTAGCCTTAAGCAAAGTTCAGGGGATGCGAAGCTACTATATCTAAAATTACAAATATTTATTTCCCTCTATTCTAGACAAATTTTCTTGCACAATTTCAGTGTCTGCATAGCAGACACATGAGACTCAGTGTCTCTGCAGTACAATGTACAGTATAAATTTTCTTAAGCATTATTTTTCTTTAAGTTTTTCTACACCATCTCATCCTATGGGGCTTTTCATGAACAACAAATTACTTTTGTTAGAAGCTATTTTTCTGCCTTATTCATATTTATGAACTTTCTGTATAACAAGCAATGTGGTATAGGTCTGAAATGCAAATGCAATCCAAAAAGCTTACAGTAGTCTTTGACAAAAATCCTAAATATGGACAAAGAACTGCAAATTTGTGATGTATCACAAATGATGTGCTCAATCAGAGCTATCAGGTCATTAGCCATGCCTTTTAGTCAAAGGGAGTAGCACTATTAAAGTGGGCTGTCTGTTTCCCATACCCTGCCTGCACCCCCTACTGTGACATAGGTTGGTTTATGTTTCTTTTTCCCCCTTAGGTGACCAGGGTGGAGAAAAGAAACGTAAGAAAGGTGCTTCTTTCCAAACAGTGTCTTCATTGCACAAGGTCTGTTTATGTCTCCTCACCTGATGGTTTCAGTTAAGACAATGCTTTAAAGAAGAATGTTAAGGATTGTAATGGACAAGAACAAATTGAAATTGAAATGCCAGAATTTGATTTGGGGACTGGCTTATTGTCCTTGGCTAAGGGAATACACTGTTATTAAAGCTGCATGTGTCAGGGGCTGTTCCATTTCATCATCTTTGAGCATAGGAAGATTAAGTGAGCTTTTTATTTTGTTTGAGAAAATGTCAAAAAATGTTGCCAACAACTTTTATCACCTATTTTGTGGATTACAGCTTCATATCTGTCTTTGGAATAGGAACTGATTACAAGTGATTTGCTAGTCCCTATCTTATTACTGCTTGGAATTGGATCCTAGGGTTAAAGCAGTCATGGGTGAATGAAGTGGCAGATAGCCTCTTTTTTCTTCAGTTACTCACTTCTACTGGGATTGGCATGTGCTCCTGGTAGAATCTGTCACTAGGATCATGCCTAGGAAAAAATGGGGCCTGTGATTTACCATTATTACCATTTCTTGTGGGTAACACTGAGGAAGCTGTAATGCAGGTAAATCTCAGGTAAGGAAGGACATAGTTACCTTCCACTAGTCACATCACTTTATCTTGTTTGAAAGTATTTATGATCACAAATGGAGAAGTGATGAGGCAAAAATGCAGCTGGTTTTACAGAAATGCTCCACAGGATGATACTGCATCTTGCTTGCTGTTTATCTTGGTTTTGACATTTCTGGGATTGCAAGTGAAACGTGTCTTCTTAAGATTTTTCTACAACTGAGCAGAACTTCAGTTTATTTGAACCTATTTCTCTGTAATAATTCTGGTAAGCTTATAACTTTGTTGGAGATTTTTTAGAAAGATGACTTTAAACAAAGTTAACAAGCAACAAACCAACAAAAGAAGTTATTGAAATTCTACTAAACTGCTAAAGCTAATCATGTTTTTAATGTGTCTGTTCTAGGAAAATTTAAATAAGCTGATGACTAACCTAAAATCTACAGCCCCTCACTTTGTACGATGCATTATCCCCAATGAATCAAAAACTCCAGGTATGGAAAACATAACAGTCTTAAAATTTTAGTATATTTAACTCTGTCTTTTACTTACTTTCATCCTGTCTATTACTTACTTTTAAGTCACCAGATTGTACTTAAATACTGTCTGTGTTGTTCACCTTATCCAACGGTGTTACTCTTTCAGGAGATGATATCTCACATTTTCCAGTTTCCTCAGGGAGACAAAGATGAAGCCCTATGGAGATACTCCATTTAAATTAGCTTTGTTTTATCCCTGCAGGTGAAATGGATGCATTCCTTGTCTTGCATCAGCTCCGCTGTAATGGTGTACTGGAAGGCATCCGCATTTGCCGTAAGGGTTTCCCAAACAGGGTGCTTTATGCTGACTTCAAACAAAGGTAATGCAGACCTATGCTGTCTCCTGTCCTAATCAATGAACCCAAATAAGCAAAGCATGTTTTCTCATTTTAATTTGAGGTAATTTATTCCATTCACATTTATTTTCCATTCAGTCTGCCTGAACATGGAAGGCAGAATTCTGCTCTGCTTTGTGACTGTTTAGATGCAAAGTAGAAAATTACCCTGTGTGATTTTTTTATTTTTTTTTTAAGTTTTGGGGAAAGAGAAGGAAAGAAACAAGGGAGAATCTGGGCTAATTTTACTCATTGCTCATCTGTTATTAACAGGTATCGCATTCTGAATCCAGGTGCAATCCCAGAGGATAAATTTGTGGATAGCAGAAAAGCTGCTGAAAAATTGATGGCATCTTTAGATGTTGACCATACCCAGTATCGTTTTGGACACACCAAGGTAACCAGAAAAGACCATCACTCCTTAAGAATAGGACACTATGCAATTTCTGATGGTGGTGATTAATGGAGACTTAGTACAGGAAACCATCAAAATAGCAGCAAAGTGATAGTAGGTTTTAAGCTGTGCTAGAGGAATGTTATTTCTCTGGCTCAAGCTCCCACAAAGCTTTTATTACAGCAACACTACAAGTGGACACAGTGGCAGCTGATGCTCCATGCCCCCCAGTAAAACAATAGCTTATTTAATATAATATAGGTACATTCAAACAGATGGACCACAAGATAAGTTGCAGCCTTTGAAATGAGGCTATGTGCAATTCTGACATGATCTCATTGGCAGGGATTTCTGAGAGTCAGGAGCTGTGGTTTTAGCTGACCTACTTAGTACCCTTCCACAGCTGAAAGCTACTGTGGCAATAAAACAGTTTGGTGTATTCAAAACTGGGGAGATAAACACCAATTTTAAAACAACTCTGGAACCATACAGTGCAGTCCCTGTCACAAGTCGTATTTAACCCTCCATACTTGTTTAGTTTATAATGTGTCAGTAAAAATGCCATTCTGAACTATTTCAGTAAGGTCTGTGTAACTTTGAAATAAAATCCTTTGTTATGGTGAAATTGCATCTGTGCATGTACCAGGTGTTCTTCAAGGCTGGTCTCTTGGGTCATCTAGAAGAAATGAGGGATGAGAGACTTGCAAAAATCTTAACAATGATCCAGGCAAGAGCACGTGGCAGACTGATGAGGATTGAGTTTCAGAAGATAGTGGAGCGCAGGTATGAAGGCACCCCTTTAAATCTTAGCAGATAATAGTAATTACCATTTAATTATAAGTTGAGTAGAGCCATTAATTATGGTCCCTAAGGCTATAGATAACCCTGAATTAAAGGCTTTAAGTGGATGTGTAATAAAAATAATAGCAACCATATATTAGTTGCCTGCAGCTCTGGGAAAAATCAGATCTTGAAATTTTTTGTGTCTCTGAAAATCAAGGGATTTGGAAGAAGTTTCTTGTATCTCTTGGAGCCTAGTACAAGTTCTTAATATTGATGAGAACAAAGCCAGGAAACTGACCGAGAGTGAAGAAAAAAATCTCACATCTTCAATTCAGGCTGAGCTTTAGGGAAATTTGTTTGTTTTCTCTTAAACTAGGGATGCTCTTCTTGTAATTCAGTGGAACATCCGTGCTTTTATGGCTGTCAAGAACTGGCCCTGGATGAAGCTTTTCTTTAAGATCAAGCCTCTTCTGAAGACTGCAGAAACTGAAAAGGAGATGGCCAATATGAAGGAAGAATTCTTGAAACTAAAGGAGGCCCTGGAAAAATCTGAAGCCCGGAGAAAGGAACTTGAAGAAAAGCAAGTTTCTTTAGTTCAGGAAAAAAATGATTTGCTTCTCCAGCTCCAAGCTGTGAGTAGACATATAGATTCATATACTTATTACATGTGCTTTGAACCTCAAGGGGTTACAGACCAGAGCTGTTAGCACAATTTAATTAAAATAAGCTGTTGATCTTATCAGAGTTTTGCAAAAAATTAGAGTGGATAGAAATTCTCATGTTTTAGCATATAATCAGGTGGACTAGCAATACAAATCTTAAGAGGTTTTGTACAACGCACTGCCTGTGGCAGTAAGAAATGGAAGTAGTCTCATATGTGACTAGTCATGCTCACCACAGTCTCATCCAGGAGTAGGAAATTCTCCTTATGCTGCTCTGTAGCGTTGGATCAGGCCCTCTGACCACTTACAGGATAGGGGACAAGTGAGATTTAAAAAAGGCCAGGCAGTCACTGCTGTCCTCTTCTTTGTGCCACACCAGGAGCAAGACACTCTGGCAGATGCCGAGGAAAGATGCGACTTGTTGATTAAATCCAAGATTCAGCTGGAGGCCAAAGTCAAAGAACTGACAGAGCGGGTTGAGGATGAGGAAGAGATGAATTCTGAGCTGACTTCTAAGAAGAGGAAATTGGAAGATGAGTGCTCTGAGCTCAAGAAGGATATTGATGATCTTGAAATAACACTTGCAAAAGTAGAGAAAGAGAAGCATGCTACTGAAAACAAGGTACTCTTAGAACACCACCATGTATTCAAAAGAGATTGAGCACGTATTACCTTTATGACAAATGCTACTGGTCTTCTGATGGTTTTACACTGTTACACAAGCCACATTGAAGGATCAGTATACACAGTTATTTGACATTATGAGGTAAAAATTGTTAACTCTGGCCCTAAGTTTCCATTTTCTGACATGATTTTTGCTACAATTCAGCTAAAGAATTATGTCTATTTTGGCCATTTTTAAGTAAACAATTTTATGCTATAACCATGAATTCTTCCAGCTCTCCTGCTTAGAGCCTGCAAATGTAAAACTCATTTGCTACTTCTCCCAGAGAGAATCAGAAGCTGAAGTCCATCACAATGAGAGTAACTGAAAAAAATTTAGTACATTTGAAATAATGTACTACACCAAACAAGAACTGGCAAACATTGGCTCCCTTGATGGCAATTTCACTCAAAAAGCCACAAAGTGCTGGGAGAGGAGGATCCCTTTTTTCCCCTTTGTTTTCTTCCTTACAAGTTCAGAACAGACAGTCATTTGAGCCATGTTGTGGTGATTCCTCCCTTCAAAATCTTACAAATACATCTTCCTTTCTCATACAGGTCAAAAATCTGACAGAAGAAATGGCGACACTTGATGAGAATATCAGCAAACTTACTAAGGAGAAAAAGTCCTTGCAGGAAGCTCATCAGCAAGTTCTAGATGACCTACAAGCAGAGGAGGACAAAGTCAACACACTGAGCAAAGCTAAAGTGAAACTTGAACAGCAAGTGGATGATGTAAGCTGGCTCTGCCTTCATGTTTCCCCAGGCTTGTTTGTCCACCACTTAGCAGTTTTCATGAGGCTGAAAGGTTGCAAAGCTTTGAAATGTATTCCTGTCATTTTAGAAATGTAGTCCTTGTACTGTCTGTAAGAGATATAATTACTGGAACACTATAATAATATATCTCTGTAGTTCAGCCTTTGAAAGTATTGCAATAACAAGGGAAAATCCACCCAATTTGCATTTACAGAGTAACTGGCATGAAGTCAAACAGAACTTTGCTACTAAGGGAACTGTAATGCTTGCACAACTGTAAAGCATGGACCAACCCTTTTGTTATATTTCTTTAGCCCACATGCCCGCTGGCTGCTAGAAAACAGAAAATGTAAAATGATGTTTGTGATTAAAGTGCTTCTGCTTCACAGCTTGCTAGAGCTCAGCACAGAACTGGGCACAGCATACATCTGACTGTTGTAAACCATCTATGTTCAATATATTTATTAAGTGACTTTGTTCCTAAAGCTTGAGGGATCACTTGAACAAGAGAAGAAAGTGAGGATGGATCTAGAAAGGGCAAAACGCAAACTGGAAGGGGATTTGAAGCTGACTCAAGAGAGCGTCATGGACTTGGAGAACGATAAGTTGCAGATGGAAGAGAAGCTAAAAAAGTAAGAAGCTGATTCTGTTGTACAAAATAAAGCAGTACAGTTGCCACTCGTATTTCAGAGCCTTCAGGTGTGTCATCTTGCTCTGATGGTGGCTAAAAGGAAATTCCATTATGAGAGTGTGTAGCCAAGGAGGGAGGGAAAATCACTCTTTTGCACAGTATACCTGAAACATTAGAATTCATTAAACTTTTCAGCATTACCAACACACAAACAAAATCAAACCAAAAACAAAACCCACAAAAACTTACTGTTTTTCATTGCTTAGAGGAGAAAGCTGACGGAATGCTCTAAAAAGTTGTTCATCCTAACTATCTGTGACAGTATTGTTGGAAGACCTGACTGTTACAGATATTTTTCCATTGAGTCTGAAAATAGCATGACTTTTTTATGACACAAAGATACAGAAATATAATTGCGCAAATGCATGCAGGAGCTTGGCTTGGAAACCGCTGCTCAGAGAAAAATGTGTTTTCATGCAAATTGCAATACATGAGGATTGTTTTCATTTTTAGGTACATTAGAAGTTTTACTGAACAACTCTTTTAAAATTGCAAAAGCCTAACTTGAAGCTACAAGGCAAATTGTCACAGTAGGATTTTCCTTTCTGTGGCAGGAAAGAATTTGAAATGAGCCAGCTGAATTCCAAGATAGAAGATGAACAAGCTATAGTGATGCAGCTGCAGAAAAAGATCAAGGAGCTTCAGGTCAGTTTGGTTTTTTCTCATATATCTTAGGATGAGTTTCTCTTTGTGCCTCACTGAAAGGCCTTGCAGAAACTTTTCATGGCTAGCTGCAGCTCCTCTTTGGGACACAAAGTGGTACATTTCTGTAGCTTTTCAGATAGATCCCCTTTCCCCTCAGGATGCTTTTTCTATAGTACTTCCTTCCCAGTAGCAGAACACATGACCACAGAGTGCTAGCAGTTTCTAGCGAGGCAGAAAGGCTCTGGTGTTTTGTTTAAAATAAGTAAAACTCTTCCAAACCATGGAGCTGAGGGTAGTTGCTCAGGAGAAGTTCAGCAGTGATAAGCACGGATTTGAAACTTAGAGAAAGGGATTAAATGCTCAGGAAACTTTCAACAGAAATGAAAAGGCCAAGGAAAATCAGCACAGTCCAAACAAAATGTCTGGAACTAAAAATATCTTCTTTTTTCTGTTTACATCCAAATTATACAAATATTCTTTGTTAAGGGCAGATTGGTCAAAATAATCTTTTAATAAAAAAGACTGCTCCCAATGATTATTCACTATTAGTGCAGTTCTACACACTGCTGTAATTGAAATCCTGTCTTAACATTCCTACAGAGAAGTTACTTCAGTCATAGAGCTCTTAAAATGACAATTTATTTCTCCTACTCCTCTTAGCAAGTAAGTCTTCACATGCACTTCAGCTGAATATCAAATACAAGAGTATAAGGTCAATGCTCTGGACCTAAAAGTCTTGAACTAGAACTTGTAGAGCAATGTACTGTGAGAAAGATGTCACTCATCATTGTTGCAGTAGCTCAAGATCTGATTTGCTGGCACAAATGGGCAAGTCCTTTAGCTGCTGAGCTGCCAGTGTTGTAAAATGTGGGCTGGCAGACTGTTTAACAATTTGTAAAGTGCTCCATGGTCTTCTGATGGGAATGATCATGAAGGTGACTAAAAGGTGTTCATGTCTCTCTGGTAGGCTCGTATAGAAGAACTAGAAGAGGAGCTGGAAGCAGAAAGAGCTGCTCGAGCCAAGGTGGAAAAGCAGAGGTCAGATTTGGCCCGAGAGCTGGAGGAATTGAGTGAGCGACTTGAGGAGGCTGGAGGAGCCACAGCTGCACAGCTAGAGATGAACAAGAAACGTGAGGCAGAATTCCTGAAGCTGCGACGGGACCTTGAGGAGGCCACGCTGCACTATGAGGCCACAGCCGCCACCCTGAGGAAAAAGCATGCAGACAGTGTGGCCGAGATGGGGGAGCAGCTGGACAACCTGCAGCGGGTCAAGCAGAAACTGGAAAAAGAGAAAAGCGAGCTGAAGATGGAAGTGGATGATCTGTCATCCAACATGGAGCAGATGGTCAAGGGAAAAGTAAGGGTCTTGAGGCTTCCCAAAGCCTCCCAAAGTTGTGTGTAGCTAAGGCTGGTCTTGAAGGTTTCCCTGGGAAGGGTTGTTTAGAAGGCAGTGTCTTGTAATTGGAGGGTACTTATGTGCACTCTGTCTCCTTTTCCCAGCTGGTGGTAAAAACCCCTTCTTACCTGGAGATGGGACAGAAATTGGGCTGTCTAAAACACACAGTGTATCCCCAGTCCCAGGCATACTGTTCATGTATCTTAGAGCACAAAAATGTGTCACTTAAATGAGGCTCCCCCAGGCTAGTGACAACTGGGGTGATGCCATCCAAGACAGGATATCTCTCACTCCAAGCAGAGTCCTTTCAGATTCTGCCCTTGATTCACAGTTTTGACTTATGTTAGCAGGGAGTGCAAAGCAAAGGCTTTCATGACCATGCTGTTTTCACTTCCTACAGATGAATTGTGGATTTTGTTTCCTGAGTAGATAATCTTGGTAGCTTTCAGAGCACTCTAAATAGATTTCTTTCAGTGCAAGTGAAGAAAAGAAATGTCAGTATTCTCAGAGTTAGAAAGCTGTCATCAAACTCAATTTATAATAAATGGTAATTAAGGCAGAATCAGTGGAGCAATTTTCATTGGAGGTGATTTTCCCATCTAGCAATTATGAGGAGGCTATGCCTGAACTTCATAGGCATGTGTTTGCTTTTGAAGTTCAATCAGAGTCTTTTTACACTGGTGGAATGAAATTCAGGGAAAACAAATGGGGAAAGTGGTCTGAGAGGGAGTCCCCTGGCCTGGGACCACAGATGTGGGGCTGTTCTTCCCTGATCGACTGATATGGCATTTGTGTCTTTATCTGCCATTTCTCTGAAAGACAAACATGCACACACACAAAAAGGATACATTTGGAAGGCTACAGCTTCCAAATGTCTGCCTGGAGGCTAAAACCTTGTGTTTTCTCCTCATTCCCACTAGGCCAATGCAGAGAAACTTTGTCGCACTTATGAAGACCACCTGAATGAGACAAAAACGAAACTGGATGAAATGACTCGCCTCATGAATGACCTTACTACTCAGAAGACAAAACTCCAGAGTGAGAATGGTATGTACAGATAGACTGTTTCCCAGGAATTTACCAGGGATGCCTCAGTGCTGCATCAGTGAGATGTGTTGTGCAATGGCATCTGAAGGTGGCTGGATTAGGATTGCTGAATGGAGTAGTAGCTTTGGTGTCTTTAGACATTCCCATCTTTAAATTTTTTATAACCTTAGTGGCGAGACCTTGCCTTGGGCTGGCTTTTAAAACAAACCAATACCCATATTTACCAGCACACTGTGATACCCTCTTAAGAGATGTGCCAGCAAGGTACCCAGTTTCAGGACCAAGGACATGTACACCCATCCTACAGTGCTAGAGGGATAAAGAAGTTGGCATATTGTTGCTCTCTGTGTTGAATACCACCTTCCTCAACTGACCTTGAGCATTACATCCTAGAAAAGATGCTCATATCTGACCAAAAATACCACATATCCTATAAGTTCTTGCCACTTTTTTAGCCAGAGCAGTATTATTTAATTTCTGCATCCTCATCAGAGGTCACTGTTCTGTGTATTTGCAAAGAACTTGTTAGTTCTATGTACTCCTTTAATGCTGTAGTTTTCAGCCTGCAGTGACACTCTTCTTGTACTAAAGGAAGTTTTCCTTATGTACTCCTCTGCTCTGTATGCTGGTTGTTGTGAGGTTCTCAGGGTGCTTTGCAGCCCTCTGGAAAGAAGTCTATGGAAAAGCAAAATAAAGTAGTGAAAAAGAGTATAAACTAAACAAGCTACAGCTATATGTGGAAGTTTTTTATGTCTTTTTCGTTGAATCTTGTGACAGGTGAATTTATTAGACAACTTGAAGAGAAGGAGTCATTGATAAGTCAGCTTTCCCGGGGGAAGACATCATTTACACAACAGATTGAAGAACTTAAGAGACAGCTAGAAGAGGAAACCAAGGTAATGCATTGACTGTGTCCCATTCATTGGAATGGAATGGGGGAAAATGTTCATGTTCAGTTGAGGCCTGGATAAAAGCTGAAATGAGACAATGATTCCTCCTAATTGTACTGATATATGTTCTTGCCTCTGACTGAGGCAAGTCACAAGAGAAGAGTCTGCAAAAATCATCAGCATCCATAAATGTTAAATAAAACTTACTAAGTAGGAGAGCCAAAATCTCAGATCTTGCATCTTAAACATTTGGGTGTTTCTCCAAAGCTGTTAAATTATCTTCAGTCTTGATAGCTTCCTCCACATGTCACCAGTTAGGGGTGACTTCAAATACTTCTTACCTCACTTGACCTGGACCAGAAGCAAAAAGAAAAAAAGTCTTAAGCCTCCATTGGAATTTCTAGGAACTGTTTGTTTGGGTTTTGCTGTCGGTAATCCTGCAATGTTGTGATCTTTCTATCTCTGCAGTCAAAAAATGCCCTGGCTCATGCCCTGCAAGCAGCCAGGCATGATTGTGATCTCTTGCGGGAGCAGTATGAGGAGGAGCAAGAAGCCAAGGCAGAGCTGCAGCGGGCTCTCTCTAAGGGAAATGCAGAAGTGGCACAATGGAGAACAAAGTATGAGACTGATGCCATTCAGAGAACTGAGGAGCTGGAAGATGCCAAGTGAGTTACTGAGTTATGTGGGCTTCATTTGTGCCCTTGGCTGGCAGGACTGTGCTTCCTGGGACTTGTTACATGCTAAGAAACAGGGCCACCTTGTTGGAAAAGTCCCTCTGACTTACTGCTGTTATTTCTGGCTGTCCTTCTATTCTTCATACTGCTTGCGCTGGTCAGTGTTTCTGGTGAGCCCTTGTCCATGGAGTAATAGTTGTGGATACTGGGTTTCATTTGAGAACTCACAAAAGTAGATAGCCCTATTTGGTTATCTCTCACACTCACTTGCTTTGCCCCGGCCCAGGGCTGTTTCCTTGGTCTTGACCTCCCTTCGCAGCTGCAGCTGCGAGATGATGGCTGCCCTGGGGAAGTAGGACAAAAAGCCATGTTGGCTCACACTGTGCAGATGCTCCCAGCTACTAGGCCAGGTGTAACTGGGCAAGGTCTCTGAACATCTTCAGCATCTGCCTCTGCACATCTGTGATCTTCATGATTTTCTCCCACTTCCAGTATAGTTTCTCCATCTAGTAGCTTCACAATCTTCTTTCTGGGCCATCCTTTTTTTCCAGGATCATTTTTTGCCAGGACTCCCAGATCCCTGTTTTACCAATCTAAATAGTCTATGAACAAATGCTCAGGGCACGACCAGCCGTCTAACTGGTGGTTGTCTCATATCTCTTAATTGGAGGAAAATGACACTGTCATTTAGACAGATCTTATCAAAAATTTACAAGGAGCCCATTCTGGTTACACCTAGTAAGTGGTAAGCCGGTGCCTGTGAGTTCAAAAGTTCAGTTTCAAATATTCACACACACATGCACAAAATAATCTGCCACATGTCAGTATTCATAATTTAAACTGGGTTTTTTCCCATCATAGTCCCTCCTCTCTAGAGGCTTTATTTCCCCCTCCCTTCCCTTTCTCCTTGCTTCACCCCCCACCCCCCTCCCCATTTTCCCTTTCAAAACTGATTTATTGAGACATTGCTTTGGTGTCAGTGTTTCTGGATAACACAGCAATGGTGACACTTGTTCGTTTAACTGTGCCTTCCCACCTGGTAGGAAGAAGCTTGCTGCTCGACTGCAAGAAGCTGAGGAAGCAATTGAGGCAGCCAATGCCAAGTGCTCTTCCCTGGAAAAGACAAAGCACAGGCTGCAGAATGAGCTGGAAGACATGATGATTGACCTGGAGAAGGCCAACTCAGCAGCTGCCTCCCTGGACAAGAAGCAGCGTGGGTTTGACAAGATCATCAATGACTGGAAGCAGAAATACGAAGAGTCACAGGCTGAGCTGGAGGCTTCCCAGAAGGAGGCTCGTGGCCTCAGCACTGAGCTCTTCAAGCTGAAGAATGCCTATGAGGAGACACTGGACCACCTGGAGACTTTGAAAAGGGAAAACAAGAACCTCCAAGGCAGGTTTCATTCAGGTCCTGCAGCCAGTGCAAGAGCCACATCAGCTGACAGCTGGAGGGGATGCAGGGGCCCTGAAGCAACTGTGGGGAAAGGTGTTAACTTCATCCTGAGATGAGCTTTCCAATGTCATTTGAGACACTGACTGATGCTGGCACTGAAGGTTTAGAACACAGAAATTGTTATGGCCAGAGGAGAGCAAATTTCCCTTTGCTCCCCTGCCAATGAAGCCAGTCTCAGGGAAGGAACAAGAAAGACAGAGGTACAGTGGATGAAGCCTAGACAGCTCTCATAGCAGATCACAGTGTTGCTGGCCTGCAGATCACAGATGAAAATGAAATCATTATAACCACTTCAAATAGCATTCACAAGAAAACTGTGTCTTCGAGTTGTTTGGGTAAAAACAAAATATATAAGTGAAATTAAGGCAGGGTTTGTGCACAGACAAGCCCTTTAGGTAGTAGGTTGAGGCATGGGTCCTGTATTCAGACTCCATGAATTGCCATATGGTCCAGACACTCTGCTAAATCTATCCATCCTCTTGTGTTACAGAGGAGATTTCTGATCTGACCAATCAGATTAGTGAAGGAAACAAGAGCCTCCATGAAATAGAAAAAATCAAGAAGCAGGTTGAACAGGAGAAGTCAGAAGTTCAGCTGGCTCTGGAGGAAGCAGAGGTAAGGACGGAAAGCTCAATGGAAGAGGAAAAAGTGTCTTTATCAGGATTTTTCATACTTTTCATCCTCTCAGCAATACAGACAATGTGTTGATTTGTAGCACGTGCAACCTCTCTGCACCAGCTCCTCCAGCATTGCAAGCCAGTGTCTTCAAGAGTGACTAGTGACTTTTGGAGATGTCAGCTCTATGATCATCGGTGGAGGCCTTTTCAAAGGAGGTGTCTTGTAGCTTTCAGATTTTTGTTAGAATCATCATAGAATCATCAAGGTTGGAAGAGACCTTTAAGATATCCATTCCAGCCAGCACTACCACTGTAACCTCTAAACCACTAAGCCATATCACCCAGCACCAGATCCAGACACCTCTTGAACACCTCCAGGGATGGTGACTTCACCACCTCCCTGGGAAACCTATTCCAGTGCCTGGCCACTCTAACAGTGTATTTATTTTTTTCTAATATCTAATTTGAATCTCCCCTGTCTCAGCTTTAAGCCCTTTCCTCTTATCCTCTCACTGGGCACTGCAGAAGAGACTGACCTCCGCTTCACTACAACCTCCTTTCAGGTCACTGTAGGGAGCGATGAGGTGCCCCCTGACCCTCCTCTTCTTGAGATTAAACAAAGCCAGCTCCCTCAGCCGTCCCTCATATGGCATGTTTTCTAGACTCTTCACTAGACTTGTTGCCATTCTCTGGTTGGTTGGTTTAGCATTTGGGGGTTTTTTTCACTTTTAGGAAGCTCAGAAATCTTCTGCCCACTGCCTCAAAATTCAGTTGTAGCTCACTTTAGTTTAGAATATTTCAGTCTTTCCAGAAACAGAAACTGAGGAAAATTATGAAATTATACCATTTTATTATATATTTCTACTGTCTGGTTTCCAACAGCAAATTCACCATTTCCTGTTCATGAGAATAAGAAAACAAACTGATGACTTTGAATTTTATAGGGTCTCAGATATTTTAGTGGATTCTGCAGCCTGCTAAAAAAGATGCAGCAGTCTCAGAAAGCAAATGAAAACAGTCCAATAGAAGTTTGATAAAGACATTTGGCCTCACTGCATTAATTTCTACAATGACAAGTATGCACATACCCAAGAGGGTTGCCACATCCCAGTTTCCAGAAAGAACAATACAGAATAAGCCAACTGGAAATACTTGTTATTCACTTAAAGGGCTCAGCTGACAGATTTTCTTGAAAGTGAGGTGCATTGCAAAGCTAAGAAGGGGTGTAGGTGCTAGAAGCAACACAGCACACAGCAAGGGATTTTTAGTGAAGGCTGCATTTCTTTTGAATTGCATGTAAATAGTATCTGCTAAAATGAACATCACCCAGTGACAGGGACCCATGAATAACTTCAGTGCTGTGCAACTTCTTTTGTCTGTTACAGGATGCTTTACACATTGCAGGGATGTCACCGCCAAACAAAGAGGTGTCATGATCAGAGCAGAGGAAAGAGCATGCCTTTCCTCCACAGCTCTGAGATGTGGAGTATGATTATGCACTGTTAAAAAACTTCCCCTTCTAGAAAGAATACATCAGTTCTTGAGGGATCTCAGGGGCACACTACTTTCCTGGACCATGTGGAATGGCTTCCTAAATCTCAGTGATATTAGGAACTAACAGAAGTAAAGTGGTGATGTATCTTATTGTACTTGTGGAAGAAATGGTTTAATGCAGATTTTCTCCCTTCCTTGAGTCTCTGGCAGTCACTGCTGGTGACACAGAACTTTTGTGTGCTGTTCCCATTAATATATTGTGGCTCCTTGGCATGAAGTGTGTGCGTTTGACTGACCTATAGCTGCTGCATGTTGGCCAGAGATTAGCAGGATTTTGTACAGCTTTGTTTTCAGAACCTCCATTCTGTTTTCATCATCTCTCAAGGGCAGCATGTGCAGTTCCACCCTCAGAGAGCACTTCCAAAAAATATGATGTTCAATTCTGTGCTTTCATTCCCTGTTCAATTAACAAGGAGACAGAATGACAGCAAGCCTGGTTTATGCAAGACCTGAAAGTCAGAGGCCTTGTTATTTGTGTATGAGCTGTTGACTGCGTAGTTCTTCTCTATATGAGAGAAATGTAGTAATAAAGACATAGGAACAAAATTCCCCTATTTCACAGGCAATTCATTTTAATTGGAAATAATGACAGAGTATTTTTGCACTTTGTCATACAGAGATGATATCTATTATTTCTTTCCTTGAAGTATTGCCTAATATCGCCTGATAAGATTATATAATTGGGAGGCTTCCAACACTTCATGATTTGGAGAGATTTTTGTGAGCTGGAGGATGAATGTGTAGACGCCTTCATCCTCCTAAGAACAATCTTGTTTTAGCTTGTTCCTATCCCTTAGAAGCCTGTGCATTTCTGGAGGGTGTCTGTAGAGAGGTGTGGAGCAGGGAACATCTGTTTATGTCAAAGTCATGCAGGCAGGGCCAAAGGTGTTGGTGTATTCTTTGGGGATTTTCCTGTGAGCTGTGCACTGTTTGACAATTTGTCCTCTGAGGAACTTGCTGCTCGGTTTTCCAACTGTCAGGTTGAATTAGAAGGCAAGTAAATGCATTGTTTGCATGTAACCTACTCATGTCCTTGCCTAGAGAGGGAAGGAGGAAATAGCGCTATTGGAAACAGAAGGAGATGAGTGAAGGGATCATCTTTGTGCAGGTGTTTGTGATTTGAAAAAAAAAAAAAAAAAAGCAATTCCTGGCTTGCAAGCCCTTGATGCTTTCTATTTCAGGGAGCTTTGGAGCATGAAGAAAGCAAGACTCTTCGTTTTCAACTTGAACTTTCTCAACTTAAAGCAGATTTTGAAAGGAAACTGACAGAAAAGGAGGAAGAAATGGAAAACATAAGGTACTGTGCAGGAAGCAGCATGTTTTTTAAACAGAAAGTCTCAAAAGACCGGAACAATTCTCAAGACCCAAGCCAGATAACAGATAGTTATGCCAGCACAAGCAGATACTGTCCGTACCAGAAACCAAGACAGCTCTAACTATTTGCCAAAGGGTAATCCTATCACAGTAACATTTTTTAGTTCAAATATTCCTGTCAGATCAGTCTCTGTCAGTGTACAATTAAACACAACATGCATATCACATGGCAGCTGCAATAAAAGTGACTGACACAACGAAATTCCCAGAACGCCAAAGGCCTCTAAGGTTTTATGTTTACTGTATGGAAACAAGTAGGTCTAGAGAGCTGCCATCCCCTAATCCTGTAGGATGGCTGACTCCCAAGGGGAACTCCAGGCAAAATCAGCAGTACTTACTGCCGTGGGCTCAAACCTATGTTAGTAAAGGCATTCAGTTAATTTATGCAATTACAGCTGCACTGGTCGTGGGAGGATGTGAGGAGATTGCTGTTATGTGTACAACATTTGGGTAAGCAGTGAGAATTGCAGAGGTGCAGAAAGTGTGACTATAACAGGAGAGGAGCTTGCAGGTGAAAGGGATAAAGAAAAAAAATGGAAAGCAATTAGATGAGAGGAGGATGACATTTTTTGTCTCTTTCCTCCCACCCAGCACAAATGAAACTCTGAAGAAGTATACTGTTAAAAGGAGGCCATGCTGAGCCAGATTTTCAGCAATGTGTGTGTGGAGTCATTCAGAAAACTTTGGCCTTGAATTAATCAGTGTTGCAATGCTGTTTATCCAAGAATCATGTCACTGTTTATTGGTAGAATGAAGGGTAGCGAAGGGAAAGTCCAAGCCTACCCTGGCCAGTGTACATACAGGGATTGTTATGTTCATTGTTTCACACCCAATAATATTTTGGCCCTTTAATCTTCTGATATCCTGCAGATGTCTGGGTTGCAGACACCTTGGGATAAGGTAATCAGTGCTTTCTGCTTCAGCTTCATTATGAGTGCTCAGCAGACATGCTGTGGTGTTCTGGGAGTCTAGGGCACAGTTCAGTATCTTGCTGAAGCAATAAGGCCCTCAAGGTTTTCCTTGTTGACTCAGTGATTTCCCAGAACTCCTAAGCTCTCAGCAAAACTTGGCCAGCAGTGGGATAAGTCTGTGAGTCATATTCTTTGCTTTGAGTTACCTTCTGTTGTAAGACAGCAAAACTTTCATGGTAGGACTTCTGTGTTAGAGAGTCAAAAAAATTAAGCCCTTGTTTGTATCCATTTTGGCTTTAAATTGGCACTAAGCTGCCTTTCACAGGGGCACCACGCCATTAATTGGGTGGGTTTTATCTCTTCTAAATTTAGATGTCCATAACAGGATTTCTGTTCCTGAATTATTCCCCTTATCATTAGCATAAGAACTGTTTTTTCAACACCTAAGACACAATAAATTGTAGCTTACATATGCCATTTACTATAAAGAGCACCTAAAGTAATTAGCTAAGAAGATAGAAGTCTACCTTCAGTTTGACTAATACCTTCTACTAATGCCTTCATAAAAAGGCTGAGATGTAAAACATCAAAGTAAATTACTGAGTAAATGTCTTAGTAGGTGACTGCTAGGTTTGAATTGCTTCTTGTTAGATTCAAATGCATATTTGCTTGTTTTTACTAGAGATCTGAGAGCACTTCTGGATCCAGTATTGCCAAAGAAAACACGGAAGAAGGATGCTACAGGTGCTTAGAGATCAGGAGTTAGCTGAGGGTGTGGAGCACACTGGCTAGTTAGCAGTGAGGATCTAGAAACTACATATGCTACGTACGTGTGCTATGTATGGCATTTATACTATTTCTGGAAATGAGACACTTTCAGAAAGTGAAATACTGTTGCATGTAGTTCTACATTCCTGTGCAGGGAGGAAAATTATTCCATTCATCCTTCACATCCTTTTCAGGAGAAACCAGCAACGTGCCATAGATTCACTGCAGTCCACCCTGGATTCTGAAGCTCGCAGCAGAAATGAAGCCATCAGGCTCAAAAAGAAGATGGAAGGGGACCTCAACGAGATGGAAATCCAGCTCAGCCATGCTAACAGGCATGCTGCAGAGGCAACAAAGGCAACACGTGGCTTGCAGACGCAAATAAAGGTACGCAGAGAACTGCTGGTTCCAGCACCCAGCGACAGTCGTGGGCGGGGTTTTCGTCAGACAAAAACAGCAGTGGTGATGGTAATTAAGAGGGAAGCTACTCCCCACAATGTAAAGGAAATTAGAGATCTGGCATATGAGAATACTGAAATACAGATTTCTTCTCAGACTTGCATACAAGCTGGATGAGATCCAGTCATAAAACCCATGCTAGCTGCAACCTCCTGCAGGGGCAGAAAGCAGGAGAAACGGAAAACCTATGATTTTCTTGTGAGCTTGCAAGTCTTTTAAAAGTGAAGAGCAAGTGAGTTGGCTGGAGTATAGGGAGTGTGTGTATATTCAGCTTTGTTATTTGCATCAACATTTGTAATAGCTTAAAAAAAAAAAAAGGGGAAGTGCTTTGCTAAGGCACCTCTTCTGTTATCACCTCTCCCATGCCTAAGCAGCTAATTCTGTCTCAGGCAGAACCACCAGCTATGACAGGTTTGAGCACACAGATTTTCCCCCCGTTGCACCATATACCACAAAAGCTCTTCATCTTACAGTGTGGAAATAAAACAAACAAACAAACAAATAAGCAAATTAAATTAAAAAGGCACTGAAATTCCTGAGGTGAGCCCCATGTAGCCTCTGCAGTCCAGGATCTTCCTATGGAAGCACAGTGGCTTGAAATGGAGTTGCACTGGTAAAAAAACTAAATATCTGCTTTGTTTAGGAGCTTCAGGTGCAGCTGGATGACTCAGGGCACGTGAATGAAGATCTGAAGGAGCAGCTGGCAGTCTCTGACAGGAGGAACAATCTTCTCCAGTCAGAGCTCGATGAGCTGAGGGCTTTGCTGGACCAGACTGAACGAGCAAGGAAGCTGGCAGAGCATGAACTGCTGGAAGCCACTGAACGTGTGAACTTGCTTCACAGTCAGGTTGGCTTTTCTGTGCCCTCTCCCTCACTGGGTTAAACTCAGCCTGACACTGTTTGTCCATGGCCATCACAAGTCAGATGTACCCTGCCATTCTTCAAAAGAGAAAATGAGGAATAGGAGTTAAGTCACACTGTAGATATGCCACCTCACTCCCTTCAAGTTAGCTGGAATTGATGATTCATCCAACTGCTTTAAACAGCTTCCAGAAAAAGTGATGATGGAAAATAACAAGAGTAAATTTGATTTCTTTTATTCTTCCATGCTGTAAAGCCAGTTTGCTGCTTTAGTTAAGCCATGTTTGGGATGGTGAGGCAATTCTTTGGAGAAGGAGCACAGGTTCTGTTTGTGCAGAGCACTGATGTTACCCAGCAATGAAAACCACAGAGGCTGAGCTCTAACTATAGAGGGATTGAGCAGGGCAGGAAACAACCCACAGCAAAGTGCTCTCTCTGCCTCACAGGTCTCCATCAGATTGGCCTTTGGGCTTTGTTGAGGTGGACACTGCAGTTTTTAAGGTGCCATGGAGGGGCTTGTCCAGACTTGACACCATTTTGGCTTCTCTTCACCAAATAATGGCTGCAAATAAATGAAAATGTGCTACAGGCTGGTGTTTTGCAGTGTTTCCTCCAGCCCACTGGTGACATTGGTCTTCTGTTTTAATCACCTCATTAGCTGACTAAGGATCATTAATTTACCATAATGAACTGTCTTATTCATTCTTCTATTTCAGCTTATTTCTTGTTATTTTATCTGAATGAAAATCTGTATATTTACAGCTTTGAGAGTATTTTAATATTTCCTCAGTCTCAAGCTACATTTACTAGCCAATCCAGCCTTTACCATGTAGCTGGGTCTCCCTTCCCAAATATTGCTCTGTGTAATCCAGGAGTTGCAAAAATCAGTAAGCCTTGGTGTGCTATGCTATTTAAAGGAGTTGTATCTAATCATCACTTTCCCTCCTTTTCCACTGCTCCTTTGGGGAAAACTTAATGAAAGAACACAAGCCTGATCAATCAAAAGAAGAAGCTGGAGGGTGACATTTCCCAGATGCAGAATGAAGTGGAAGAATCAGTCCAGGAGTGCCGGAATGCAGAAGAAAAAGCCAAGAAAGCAATCACAGATGTAAGTAGGCTGGTTCCTTGCTCATTTCTTTTCATATCACAATGTCTAAGCACAGCCAAGAAAGTATTTCCAGGTCATCATTTCTGTGCTTGTTACAGAGCTCATATCTGCAAAGTGCCCCACAGTTATCTGGTGGTAACTAATGAAACTACATCATAAAGCAGGCTAGAGGTGAAAGGAAGGACAGATTTTTTTCTGATCTTCAGGGTTTGGTTGTTTTCTTGGGGTTTATTATTTCCCAAGAATGCAGTTTCCACTGATCCTCAAAGTCTCAGGTCATGTCACCTTTTTATCAAGTAAGTCATTCACCTGGATAGGTTAAATCAGTACAGACTGAACCAGCACTCACTGATCTCCTGGTGTACATAGAATATGATGTGAGAAAAAAAATTACTGAGCTGGAAAATCACAAGGCCTAAGATCCCAGGAGGAGAGCTGGAGTGTATTCTTCTGCAGAGGACAGGTGTTTGAGCAGGTACAGTTTCATTTTCCACTGACCTGGAGAAATCCACGTCTTCATAGTTCAGATAATGTTTCACATCATGCCAACAAATAAAATGAAAACTAAAACTGGAGATTTCTGTGAATTATGTGTCTGGAGTGCCTGGACAAAGCTATTCCTGCATCATGGTCTGTACTGCTCTCGGCTGACAGCTCTATTACTGCCTGCCAGAGAGAAGATGCTGATTCTCCTTGATGCAACTCCAGCCTGGATTACAATGGCTGCTGCCTTTTGATGACAGCTCGGTGATGGCTACAAAATCTGTAAATGGCTTTTGGTGGCCGGTACAAACATCAAAGCAGGAATGAGCTAATTTGGCACCATTTTTACCAGTCTTACAGAAAGACCAGGGACTAGGTAAGGTGTTTATACTGAGCTTCCTATCCCAGCACAGACTGCAGAAGTTGCTCTGCTCTTACAACCACCCAGGCAGCTCTCACCTGGAGCTGTGCAGGGAAACTTGTCTGCCAGTTGTGTTAAGCTACTACCTTTCAAGAGCTTCAAACACTGAGATTAGATTTTGAATAATTTCTGTATAAAATGTCTGTAGTGAGAGTCACAGGCTTACTTGTGGGCATTATAAGTGAGACCATGATATAGCACAGATAATAAAAGAAAAAAAAAACGAAAAAAAGAAAAGGAAAAATTAAAAAGAAAAAAGGAAAGGTAGAATCTTAAATCAAAGCATTAGAATAGGGAGGGAAAAAAGGCCTCCAAGCATTTTCTGTTTATTCTGGCCAGGCAAGATATACATACAGCAGGTATTATCTGGAGCTTTGAGTACAGTGAATGATCTATATAGGGGATAGTTCAAGATTGATCTTCCACCATTTATTCTGAAACATAATCCAATAGCATAAAAGAGCTGCTGTAAAATGTGGTTGGTTTTCAGGCAGCAATGATGGCTGAGGAGCTTAAAAAGGAGCAGGATACCAGTGCTCACTTAGAGAGAATGAAGAAGAACATGGAGCAAACCATTAAAGACCTCCAGAAGAGACTGGATGAAGCAGAACAAATAGCTCTGAAAGGGGGCAAGAAGCAGATCCAGAAACTGGAATCTAGGGTAAGTTTGTGATGCAACTTTAGACCACTGCCTTCTGCTTACAGACTCTGCACCAGGTAGATAACCTAGGGCTGGCCTGGTAAGTTCGTAGAAGCCAAGAAGCGATAGTATGAACACTTCCTTCTGTTTCATAAAATGCAGGTGAGCAGTTCTTGGAGGTATGGTTCCCTTTCATCATCCAGCTACAATGAGCTGTTGACCAGCAGATGACCAAAGCTCTTGAATACAAAAAAAAAAAAAAAAATAAAAAAAATTAAAAGCCCGAGCATCTAAAATCAGCAAAAGCCTCTGCAAACTGCTTGCTTCAGTTAAACTTCTCTGGCTTTTGCATAAATCTGCACCCCTGCATGCCGGTGCAGCTTAAATACATTTATGGAAAACCAGAATGGAAAAGTGAGATTTTGATCTCTTCCTGAAATTTGATTCTATGGGGATGCCTAGAAAATTAGCATTTCTTGAACTGTGAACCAAATTATCTGCTGCTTTATATATATGTAGCATAATGGCAAGGGCTTTTCCTGTTTTGCAGGTTCGTGAGTTGGAAAATGAACTTGAGACTGAACTCCGTCGCAATTCAGATGCCCAAAAAGGAGCCCGCAAGTTTGAGAGACGCATAAAAGAGCTGACTTACCAGGTATGTTGAAGACTGGAGGAACCACTAGATCTCTAGAAAGAAATATGTCTTAAATTGCCTCAGTGTTCCAGTGAAGGATGAAGGATGGCATTACCCAGAGCTTTCTGATTACAACCAAAGCTTAAGGCATAGGAGGAACATCTCATGTCCCTAGGGTTGCCATCACAGAAGCATAGAATGGTTTGGGTTGGAAGGGATCTTAAGGATCATCTCACTCCAACCCCCGCTGCCATGGGCAAGGACACCTTCCACTAGACCAGACTGCTCAGAGCTCCATCCAGCCTGGCCTTGAACATTTCCAGGGATGGGACATCCACAGTTTCCCTGGGCAACCTGTGCCAGTGAACATCATCCTCTTGCCTGATGTGTTGTAACTAATGTTAGAAAGCCTCCTATGGCTGGGAATTCGGACAGTTTTAGCACAGTGTTAATATGCAGCAAGCTTTGATAGCTACTCACAATGCAAGGGAAGAAAGAGCCCAGCTGTCTCTCAGCTGTGCTGCCGTTGCCAAAAGCAGCCAGAAGGACTCAGCTGACTCTAATGCACCACTCAATGTAGGGTTGCTCAGTCCCAGGCCCCCGTCACCCATTGCTGAGCAGCAAGGTGTAGTCTTGAGCTTCCTGCAGGTTTGCTAACAGCTGCTGTTGCTACTTGCCTTTTGAAAAAAGCCTGCAGCACAGAGCACTAATCCTTTTGCTTCTAACGGCATTCTTAAGAAGATAAACCCATCTATTTGCTTTAGGAGATTATTTAGCTTCCTACCTGTTGTTTTACTTTGACTTTTGTATGCAGAAGCTGAAGGTTGTTTTCTTAGAATACAGCGTGCAAGCAGAATTAGCTGGTCCTTCTGCTTATGGAGTGTGACATTTTAAGCCTGGATACTTTTGCCTGAAATGCCTCCAAACCAGACTTCAAATTATGCAAATTACAGTTTTAGACTCTCCCATAACTCTGTTTCACTATATAATGACAAGAAGGTTCCTAATCCCTGAGCAAGGAACTCTGGGTGTATGTATGTACACACTTCTGAAAGTGTGTGCACATATGTATCTGTGTTTGTGTGTATCTATATTTACATATATATAAATGGGGAGGGTAGTCTCAGTCTTCAGCCTCCACGCTTACACACATCTTCAATGAACCTACAGAAATTTTTCTTGTCTGTATACAGGATGATCACAACATGGCTAGTTTGTGTTTTGAGCTATAAGTTTCTAAAATACATGTGGCATCCATACGCTGTGCATTGGGGGAAATGATGTAGGCCTTTTCACACCATCAACTCAACTAATTGTGTTTTGATACAGTCAGAAGAAGATAAGAAGAATCTTGCTAGGATGCAGGATCTGATTGACAAGCTACAATTAAAAGTGAAGAGTTACAAGCACCAAGCAGAGGAAGCTGTAAGTAACTATTTGAGTCTTTTACCTTTGAGAAATTTATTGTTCAAAACCCAGTCTTTATCCATAGAAGCTTCTAGTACAAATACACACTTTTTGTGCATTAATATTTTTATTTTCATGTAAACCCTGTATATAAACTTGTATTTATATTTCATATAAAATAAAATATTTAGCATATTTTTAGTATAATTAAGAAAATATGTCCAATTTTATCTTATGATTGCAGCATAATTTGCAAGGGGGGGAGGAGAGGGAAAAACAGGAAAGACTTTTGCCTCCTAGCCCCTCAAAAGGCACATTGAGAGCCTCACAGATCACCTAAAATGGAGAATGCCACTGGAAACATTAGTTCTGTAAAACAACAATCTCAGTTCTCCGGGAGGCAACTGCTCCCCACACAGCTGTTACCTAGTCACGCTGATCACTTTCCATCCCACTTCAAATGAAAAGCTTTGTTTGATGTGGACAGGAGGAAATCAGCTGCACCGTTTTTTCTCACCAGGAAGCTCAAGCCAATCTCTACCTCTCGAAATACCGAAAACAGCAACATGATCTGGATGATGCTGAAGAAAGGGCTGAAATAGCTGAATCTCAAGTTAATAAACTGAGGAGCAAGTCAAGAGATATTGGCATGAAAAAGGTATGGTCATACTGTGTGTGGTAAATGTGACTTTAATACACAGCAGTGGATGCTATGTATCTGTTAGATCTCTAAAAGTAGCATAGACTAGAATATATTCTTGTTGAGTACATTTTTTTTTAGTTTCAGTCTACCCTTTAACATTAAAGTAATTTAACCCTTTGGGTCAGCAATCTGACACTTAGACAAAATATATTCTCTGCCCTCTTGATATTGTCATTTAACCTCTGTGCTCAGCAGCAGAAGTTTCCAGAACTGGTGATTTTGGTGGGTTTGTTTTGGTTCTTTGTTGTTTGAGGTTTTTATTTTGCAAGGAATATTAAAAGACTACACCTTTTCTTCCTTCTATTGTATGTAATACAGCCTTGGGATTTCCACATTAGCAGATTGCCACATACTTTGACGTTCCTCTTCTAAAGAACTTGTATTGATTTGCTGCATGAAAATCTTAGTGATTAGTCACTTCTGTGCAGGGAAGTTACTAGAAATATGCTTGTGATGTTTTGCACCTAAACTGAATGGTAGCAGAATAATGTTGATGAAACTAAAAGGTATGCAAGAACTTGGTCTGGAACTGAAAGCAAACCTTTGCTTACCTCTGCTTGCCTTGTGGCAAGTAAGAGTGGGGTGGTTACTTCTAGCAATGACAGAAACAGGAGCTGGCTCACTGCTTTATCTGTTTCATTTGCAAGTGAAACATAAACTTCCATGCTTAACATCACATGAGTTTTATGGGGATAACAGCTCCTGAGTTAAGAAAGGGAAAAAACCCCTTTGTCTGTAATTTTGCTATTTTGATCACACATGAACCCAACACCTTCCTTTTCTCTTCTGTATCCACTGTTCTATGGGAGGGTCTAGAGCACAACTACACTAAAACATCAATATCTGGTCTGTCACACATTTATGTACAATGGAAGCTGTGCTGTAACTGATGCTCAAAAAAAGACTTGCATCTTTTAAGAGTAAAAAATTTCCACAGATTACTTTTCTTTAAATTATTCCAGCCCTACAAAAAAATGAAAACTCATATAACTTGGCAAAGCCATGGCATCATACCAGTACTGAAATAGGTAAAACATGACAGTAATTTATTTTTTAAAATACTCTTAAGATTGCTGTTTATTCCTTGTGTCTTACTAGTACCCTCTTTCTGCCTCAAATATGCAAAAGTCATAGAACAGTGGATGTTTGTTTTTATTAGTTTGCCAACACCAGTTCCAGCCCTGGCTTACAGCAGAGTATTGCACTGCCAACAGATGAGCTCAACGGTGCACACAGAGGTGTCAGCTCCACAAAAAGAGTCTTGTGGCAGTAACATGTTCAGGAAGCAAGTTCAGGCAGTGAGTGCTGTCCCAAATTCATGACATCTCCTTTGGGGAGAGAAAGGCAGTACAGAGTCTACTTCAATCATGTAGAATTAGAAATACCATGTCTATTGCTACTAGTACCCATTTTCCTGGAAACTTTGGGAACTGTGTGTGATTCAGAACAAACACCACCATCTATTGAAACAGGGTTGTATAGAGTTCCTTTGCTCTCAAAGGGATATATATATATATATTATATAATCTAGAATGAGGACAAGATGCCTGTATTGTTACCTGAAGTGAGATGGCAAAGGTTGGCTAGATTGCTGCTAGTCTACTTCAGATACAAACTAGAAATACCAAGGAGCAGAAGCATTAGTGAAAGAAGCTTTTGTCATTTACTTGCGAACTTACCCTAAAATCCCTCAACGCTTCCATTTTTAACAGCTTTATACTATCTCAATTGCATTTCAGGTTCATGAAGAGGAGTAAGTACACCCCAAACCGACAGATATGAGAAGAGAGATACTTGATATAATCAGGCACAACTGAAAGCAGATGTAGAAAAAAATAAGCACTTACAGAAATAAACATCAAGTGAAAATCCAAGCAAACTGTATAGTGTGTTTAATTCATTTATTTGTGTTTCTATTTTGCCAAGCCTCAGGGATCAATAAAATATTACATCTTGCCAACAGCATTATGTTGGAACAAATCCTAATTGGCAGATCTCTGACAAAATCAAAACCAAGGGCAAATCCAGTCATGCTTCACAGCCTCATATATGTTATATGCAGATTATTAAGGCAGCTGTTGCAGGGTGCCATGTCACCACAGGACTTGCTTCTCAAGGCCCAAGATGGTGTTTGGACAGTGGTGTGAGGCACAGGGTGTGTCTCCAACCCTCCAGTGGTCTTCTCCACCACTGCCAGCACCTAGTACTTGCCTCAGCAGGTTTGCAGGAGTGTGATCTAATTAGTCTGCCAGGCCTTCCCATATTTATGTTTTGACCAGAGGCTTCATTACTTGGCCTGCTTGATGGCAGCATATGTATTACTGGCAGACAGTGTCCACGGTTAAATCCACCCCTTGATCACAAGTCTATCTGTATGTTGCATCTCTTCCCTGATGACCTGAGGTATCATGGGCCCACTGAGCCAGAAATAATTCATGTTCATTTTGCCAGTCCAGATCCGAGACACTTGAATCTTGGCAGCTCGATCTACCTTGTCCCTCAGTGGCTTCTATGACTCACTGTGTAGGACTCCATATAGCAGCTTTTCATTTTTGATCTGTCCCTAGGAACAGTCAGTGAAGAGAAGGTGTTACCTTTCATTCTGCGGTAGCGCTGATTATATGGTAGGGCCTTCTCAGCACGTGTCACCTTTTCCTCCTCGTCCTCTGATCATAGTCCAAAATGTTCTCCTTCGGGCCAGTTTGTGATGAATTCCAAGACCCCTGGGCAATTGGGGTTTCCTTTTTGAGCTCACTTTGTCATCAGAGCAATCCACTTACCTCATGTGGCAGCAGTGGCATGATGTGGATGTGTGGAAGGGACTTCCCCTCTGAACATCCAGCCCAGCACTGGCAGTCAGGATGCCAGGGGGAGCTGTGCTTTGGTGCAAATCAGTTCTGAAGCAGCTCAAACCTCTTCAGGAACTCTTTTATTTGGGGTATAACAGGCCTCAGAACCTCTGTATCCTTGATTCCAGAATCCCCCTGAAAATGACTGAAATTTCCCCACCCTGGAAGTGAGGTGGTCTTGAATAACAGTCATGTTCTCGCCACACCCCCTCACAGCTCTTGCACAAAAACAAACCCTGTCCTGCCTGAAAACAGGACAGCAGCACAGATTAAACCTGTGCAGGGGGACAGCCCTTGAAGCTGGGATAACCCAACTTCCACTTGTCCTGCCAGTAGAACACTATGAGTTTTGTAGGAAAGGAAAAAATAAACATTTTCATATGAACAGTCAGTTTAGACGCTTTCACTACCACCAATCAAAGGGCTTGTTTGCCAGCTGCAGGACAGACACAGGAGATGCTGTCAAAGGACACCTCCCAGCAGGACTGTCTGTGGCTCAGAAACAGGGTATTCTCTTAGATCTTTTCTGTCTTTAAACAGAGAAGTGGTCTTCACTTACTAAATACCAATAGTAAATACTAATAGAAATAAAAATATTAAATTAAAATACTACATGAAACAAAAAACAATAAGCCCTCTTTTTGTGTCATACTGAAAAAAAAATCCCTCAAAACTTAGGGATTTCTTCTGTAGAAACTTCTTTGTCTATTTAGGAAATCCAAATTCCAATTTTTCAAGCCAACTTCTCACATACAAGTGTCAATTGACTTTTTTTTCCTCCTATCAGTTCATTGGTTTTTTACTGTTGCTCAATCACATTTCCATGCAGCTCTTAATTTAATTCAAAGGGGAACGTGAAAGAACCCTTTACACACCAACAATCTTCCATCAAATTGTTTTCATCAACAATCTCAATAGCATTTCTTCTATGTTCTGTATTCTTAATTTCTTCTGTGTTCTTCTAGTATGTTATGCTCATATTTCTTCTCTTGTTTTCCTTCTGCATTCCTAGGAAAAAAACCAAAACCAACCAACCAAAAAAACCTTGTAAGAACTACTGATGTGTAAAATTACTTCCCTAGTGCGAACAGAATCAGACACACTATAAAGATAAGTCAGCATTTTCCATTTTAACATTATCTGAGTAAAATAAGCATCTATATAACAGTGCAAAAACATTCCTGTTTCTTCCATCTAGTCCTCTATCAATGTAATCAGAGCTGAGTTAACCTGTAAACTGTTTCACTTCCTCCGATTATGATATGTTCAAGGTCTCAACAGCTCCCAAGATAAATGAATCTTGCTAAATTCTTTAAACAGCTGCATCTCAAAAGTATGTATCACCTCCAAAGCATGTTAGCATTAAAACTGACTAATAAAAAGCACTAATAAAATTGACTAATAATGAAAAAGACTGAGGCGTAATAATTTCAAAGTTTTCTTTCTCATATGTTCTTGCTGAACCTCATGGTAACCACCATCACAAAAGGTCTTCAGAATCTTACCAAATTCAGATTGTGAGAAAACCTTAAAGCCCAGGGAGTTTGAAGGTACATCTCTCCTTAGATAGGTCTGTACTGTTAGGTACAGACAGATGGACTACAAATGAAAGTGTGTTATTTTTAAGGATACAACAAATTCAGAGGAAAGAGACAGAATATTCTAAGACAGTCAGCCTATTACAAATGCATGAGAATAAAATGTATCCACTGGACGATGCTGTACACCAGTAAATAGGAGAGATGTGCAGAGAGATGAGATCAGGGACCGTAAGGTTTTAATAATCTCCTAAAAAAAGCAATTTAGTATAACTTTTCAAACTGAGGTTTTGATGACCTTTGGCATTGGATACAACTGAAATAGTAATTTGGGCCCTAATGAAGACTATAGGTGCATGCTTTGTTTGAGGTACTTTGTATTTTGGTTTGGGTTTTCTTTGGTTTAAAACACAAGTGAGAAAATTCACCAGTTTGATTGTTCTTAAAGCAAGTTATTGAAAACTATTTGTGAGGGATAACCTGTGGGAGTTGGCTTAACCGCAGAAGTTTTCACTGTATTGTAACATGAAATCTCTACCCCTTCTTCCCGAGTTACCCCCCTTTCTCCTGGACTTGTTGTCTTCCTAATTAGTATGCAAGCCTTGGCCAGGCCAGGTGAGGTCCCCTGATTGGCCCTTTGTTAACCCCTTCCCCATTGGCTGTTAAACCTTTAAATACCCTGACCTGTACTCAATAAACCCTCTCTCTCTGCACCCTCCCCTGTGGTCTCCGGTGTGTCTCTGTCCCGCAGGACATGTCCGGGGCCACGTGGGCGAATAGGGGGGGGCGAGGGGGAGCGCTCCCCTCAGCTGCCGCAAGAACCTTCCTGCAGTTACTGCTCAGTTCTGCTGACTTCACTCCTGGTGGTTCTTACCTTGCCAGCCCCTTCAGCCCTAAGATTGTCTTCCATTAGCCTAGCTCATGACGCTCACAGTGCAACTGATTACTTATTACTGTCTAGCTATAGCTACTGATTAACAACTTCGTAAAAAGTTGCAAAGTTTGACTCAAAACCCTATTCAAATCTTGACAGGCTCAGTATCAATAGTATCTTAGAGAATAAATACTCTAATAGTTGTACATACCTCGAAACAGAAAAGTGCTACCAGTGCAACAAGCACTCCTCCTAGCAGTCCTCCTAGCACAATCTTCTAGGTGTTATCTGAACTTTCTTTAAAAATAAAAATTCCAAAAACTTTAACAGAAGTGCTTTATATCACAAATTAACATTCACTATTGTCCAATAAATATATGAAAGCTATGATTTTTCTTATTTGTAATCTAAATGCTATGATTTAGAGAGAAAGAAACATTAAAGGGAAACTGATATAAAGACAAAAATGTTTCAGTTACTTGACTCATACTGTAAGACTTTNTGAGGTTTTGATGACCTTTGGCATTGGATACAACTGAAATAGTAATTTGGGCCCTAATGAAGACTATAGGTGCATGCTTTGTTTGAGGTACTTTGTATTTTGGTTTGGGTTTTCTTTGGTTTAAAACACAAGTGAGAAAATTCACCAGTTTGATTGTTCTTAAAGCAAGTTATTGAAAACTATTTGTGAGGGATAACCTGTGGGAGTTGGCTTAACCGCAGNACCCTATTCAAATCTTGACAGGCTCAGTATCAATAGTATCTTAGAGAATAAATACTCTAATAGTTGTACATACCTCGAAACAGAAAAGTGCTACCAGTGCAACAAGCACTCCTCCTAGCAGTCCTCCTAGCACAATCTTCTAGGTGTTATCTGAACTTTCTTTAAAAATAAAAATTCCAAAAACTTTAACAGAAGTGCTTTATATCACAAATTAACATTCACTATTGTCCAATAAATATATGAAAGCTATGATTTTTCTTATTTGTAATCTAAATGCTATGATTTAGAGAGAAAGAAACATTAAAGGGAAACTGATATAAAGACAAAAATGTTTCAGTTACTTGACTCATACTGTAAGACTTTAAAGTGAGTTGTGTGAATAGCCAAAAGTAGATTATTTTACTTAACTGTGCTGATGAAGAATTCCATGTGTGCTCATGTGATATGATTTGATGACTTCTTAATACTAAGCCCATTTAAAACCAACCAACTGCCCTGTATGTTAAACGCTGTCTCCAGGCATGGTGCTCAGTGCCATTAACAGCACTGCTGATTTCCGGTAGAGCAGCTCTGTAAACATTATCCAGCCTGGACCACAGATTTCATGACTTCTGTTGCAAAATCTTTTGCAACTTTAATCTAAAACATTTCCCAGCTTCATAGTGCAACCATGCAACCCAGGTGGAGACAAGAAATCCTGAGGTGGGCGGTAACAATGGATTCCACAGGAAATCAAAGCCCTTCTATCTAAAACTGTTGCATGGCACCAAACTGTCAGAAGAGCTATATGGTTCTTCTACTTCAGGCTACCTTTCTGCTGCTGTGTCTAGTCCAAAGAATTTTAAAAATTCTACACTCCTCTGGAAACTTCCTATGGAAGTTGCCTAATGGCAAAGAGTTAAAAAATGAGAACTGCCAAAACAGAGCATTTAATCTACTCATTGCCTTTAGCTTGACTCTGTACCCACATCTTGTCAGTCCTCTGGTAGAGGAGCTTTAAGCTGCAAGTCTTCCTTACGCAGGAGAAACCCTCTTAAATGATTCTAAATTCTACTTTCTTTTCCCCTTAAAAGCCTTCTTTCCAGTGGCACTTGGAAATCCTTCTGATGGTTGAGCAGCTGGTGTGCCATAACTGCTCTCCAACATCCTGACCTATCTGGTTCCCTTCTACCCTCCTGCCTCTATCTGCTTATCTACTTGCAGCCTGTGCTGCCACAGAGGTGCCAGTCTCTGTGGTAAGTGTCTCCTCTGTACTGTATGATGTATTTCTGGTCCAAGAGTAGGAAGATTCTGTGAGCAGCACAGTAATCCCATCACTAAAGTGGGATTTTGTATCACCTATGGCTATTGTAACATCCATCTGCAGAGAGCAGCTAGAGAAAGGCATTTGTAGGGGATGATATTTGGACTGTCTCCAGTATATGTAGAGGGACACTGGTGGACTTCTGCACATAACTTTGGAGTGTCAGTTAAATGTGTGACTCCTTGGAGGTGTTTAATGCTCTCCACTTCAGAAGCACATTAGGTTTACAGGGAAAGGAAGATCATGCTGGAATTTGAACTGCAAGAAAGTATGTTTGTCTGATTTCACTGTTTTCTTTAATGTAACTCCCGTCCTTCAGATTGCATGTAGCCGCTGCCATTTAAAACATGAAGTTTTCAGAAACTAAGCTATCATTAGGGAGGGGGAAGAAAGGAAGACAAAAAGTTGCAGCTATTATCACTTATTCTAGCCTGTTTTCTGTTATGTTACCCCTATTTTTCATGTTCTACAGGCTTGTTTCAAATTCTCTTCTTTCTTAAAAAAACACCATTGAGGTGCCTTATATTAGTTCTCAGTCTTTTACATGACTGTATTTAATTGTGTAAAATTAAAGTAGCCTGTGTGCTACTATTGCTGTATGTGCTACTGACAATGAAAAAACTGTAACTAAGACTTCACAGCAGGAAATTTACTACAGTTCTTAAAAACACAGGCATGCATTTAAACATAAATATACCCAGGTCTACAAGAGGCCCACAGTGTAGAATTAATGTTTTGAAAATAACAAGTGTGTGTCCTCCTCAACAAGGTTTCTTTTGTGGCCAAACTTACACCACATCTTCAGGCTTCCAAACAGGGAAAAAAAGACAGACACAGGGCACAGGCTTGCCAGCCAGTTCTTTTAATACTAATGAATAATTTTGACTCGTGTGTGTGACTGTATTTGTGGTGAATGTGAATCTTACATCACAATAATTTTTGTTATTCCTATTTCTTTTGTAAAGCTAATGTGATTGTTTTACGTATTCTCACTATTCTATTAGAAGAAAAATAAACAAAAAACCCCCCAAACAACAAAGGAGCACCAAAATATTAAATCTGAGACAGAGGTGATGAAAGAGTAAAACAAACATTTATGGTACATAACTCTGTCCTGTGTCAGCAACAACTGCCAGTATCCACCTTCTTTTCTCCTTGCATTGGCAAGTGGTGTACATCATGGTTTATTGGATTCTTTGCTCATTTGCCCATCACTTCCAACTTGTGATTGATACAATATACTGTGCTTGATGTTTGAATTTCAAAAACTGCAATCAGTGCTAGATTTCCCTTAGTGATTGATCTGTCATGTTTAATAGACGATCACATTTAATTGTCAGTGATGCTCTGAGAGTAACATGGTTCCAACAGCCTTTGGGGGCTACACAGGTAGCATACGCTGCCTCCCATCTTCTACCTGTACTCAATGACCCTGCTCCAATATACAGAACTACAACTAGTTAGCTGAAAATTTTCACGTTCAGCACAAATCTTAGCTTTGGATCTTCCCACTCTACTGTGTTGAGAAAAATGTTTGTTGGTCTGTAGAAAAATCTGAAGAGTGTAGGCTCTGGCCAGTCTTTTCAGCAGGTCTGGGGTCTTACACTGCAAAGCACTAAACATAACATGCCTTTCCTTTTTGTTACAGGAAACAAATGGCACAACCAAGACATCATGCCCCAAGGCTTTGCAGTGAAATATCAATATGAAATTCTGTATACAGACAGTGTACAACTAGAATTAAGATCACTGTAGACATGTTAGCTACGGATACTCTAGTTTTCAGGAGAATTATTTCATACAGAATCACCACAGGATGAACTGGTGAGTAGCTCCACCAAGGTTTCTGAGAGCAAGCCAAGGTGCTAAAATGCATCTCTCAAGACATACTGAACAGCTCAAATAGGGGTAGGGGAAGCACTTCATTTGCTTTTGCCACTCTAGGAAAAGAACACAAGCTTTCCTCTTCACATATCCTAAATCTTTTCTCCTCTTTGAATTCTGCATTCAATCTGAAACCTGGTAAGAGCACTCCCCCGGCAAAGAGCAACCAACTCAGTGAACTTTCCTCCGTGACACACTTTGAGACTAGACATATTTAAATATTCTCCAAACCTTGCCAAACAAGTTATTTATTACTTAATAAAAGTGATTCTGCTACATTCCTTTTCAAGGTAACTAAACAACACATTTCAAGCACACACACTTATGAGGACTGAAAATACCTGAGGATTTCAATTTTTACCAACAAGCAAACAGGAAAAACAAACATGTAAAATTCTAAAAAACCCATGTTAATCACGTATTGCTAAAATCTCATACCTGCCACAATGACACTAACTTTCCAGAATTTTCTCACTGAATCTTCAGAGGCATATTCTGTAGTAGAAAAGAGAATTAAGTCTCTACCTTCCTCCAATGAAACCCTTACAACTTAAATGCTAACTTCATAATTCGGTTCTTGAGAAATACTCCCAATGGAAGAAGGTTCCCAACAATCTAAACATCCAAAACGGATTCAGGAAGTAGACCAAAACACTGTGTTTTAGCTCAATATACACATATCCTATTTCCATCCTTCCCCACTCTGTATACTTATAGAGCTTTCACAAGAACACCAGAGATGTTTTACCTCTTCAAGCAGCCAAAAATCAGAGTTGTCTTGCAGTTTCTTGCACACAGTGTTGATATGTATATAAAAACAAATATACAGCCCTTCCTATTGATCTTTGCCTCTCCCCAGCTGCACACACATGGCCCAGTTCATTCCTTTTCCATAAAGGAAAGCAACTGTTTCTCCAATACAAATTAAGTTTCTATACATATGAAGCTTTCACACCTTTTTACTTCCCTTCTTCCTCTTCAGGATTAAGACTTTCTCTCTTCACCATTCCTTTTGTCTGGCTTTGTTGAAAAAACCCTTTAATGGTAACTGCAGCAAGCTGTAACTAAAAAGAAGTTCTAAACTAAACTAAAAGAGTTCTAACTAAAAGAGTTCTTGTCAGTAATGTAATTCCTACAGCAGTGGCAATGCCGTTTGGGAATGTGCTGGGCCATCCCGAGAGCAAGAGCACCACAGTGGCAGCAAGACCGGCAATTCCTTATTGCGCCAGAGTGCAGGAACCTGGCACAGGGAGTGAGATCAGCTCTGTATGGGCACAAGGAAACAAGAATGTAAGATAGAAATCACCATGCCACTCTTCTCAGGAAACTGATAATGTCAAACAAGAAGTAGGTCACTTGGGTTGCCTGCAGGGTTAGGTGATTGTTTTCTAACAATATTTCCTTAGTTCTTCATTTTCTCTGAACAATTCAAGCCTTGCCTGTGCCATCTGGCTTCCTGCAGAAGAAACTGACAGAGTGACTCGAGTATTTTCGGGAAGAGGGCTTACAAAAACAACCAAACAAAATGCAGGAAGAAGGGGGAAGAAGGGGTGTCTCTCTTCAAAGACCTTGTCTGGTGTTAGCAGTCCACAGGGGTGAGGTGTGTCTCCTGCATTCACAGAACCACAGACTCATTTAGGTTGGAAAAGACTTCTGAGATCATCAAGTCCAAACTTTGATCACCTCCTTGTCAATTACACCATGGCACTAGGTGCTACATTCAGTGGTCTCTTGAACACCTCCAGGGATGGTGACTCCACCACCTGCCTGGGCAGCCTGTTCCAATGCGTGACAACACTTTCTGTGAAGAAATTCCTCCTAATGTTCAACCTAAACCTCCCCTGGTGCAGTGTAAGACTATGTCCCCTTGTCACCACTTCCCTGGGAGCGGTGACCGACCCCCACCTGGCTACACGCTCCCTTCAGGGCGTAGAAACCGATGAGGTCTCCCTGACTGCTTCTTCTCTAAGGTAAGCGCCCTCAGCTCCTCCAGCTGCTCCTCACAACACCTGCGCTCCCGACCCTTCCCCAGCTCCTTCTCCGGACACGCGGGACACTGTCCTTCCTGAGCTGAGAGGCCCCACCAGTGCCGAGCACATTCCCGGGACACCCAGCTTTCCCACAGCTCCTCATCTCCCACGTCTTACTGCTCCACACACCCAGCCGCAGAGCACCGCACCTCAGGCCAGGCAGTACAGTCCCTGGCGGCCCTGCGCCCGCACCCCTAAGGCGTTCAGGAGCCTCTGTTAGACTGAGAAAGTGCAACGACCAGCTCTGATCTCCCCACGTCTCCTCAGCCTCGCTGCCCCACATCCCACACCCCGCCCCCCGCCCCTCCTCAGCGCCCCAGGGGAGGGGCCAGCCCCGTCGCCTGGGGTTACGGGAGGCGCCCCAAGATGGCGGAGGAGGCCGGGGCTGCCCGGAGAGGGGAGCGCGAGCGGGAGCGTGAACGGGAACGGGAAAAGGAAAGGGAACGGGAGCGGGAAAGGGAACGGGAGCGGTCGGCGGAGGAGGGGCCGGCGGAGCGCGGCCCCGGCGCGGCCTTTCACATGTTCTTGCTGATGGAGGACCTGCTGGACAAGCTGAAGCTGCTGAGCTATGAGGAGGAGGCGCTGCGGCGACACAACATGCGGCCGCTCTCCAGGTACCCCCGCCCGTGCCGCTGCCTCCGCCAAAGGGGGCGGGAGGAATCCAGAGGAGAGGAATCCGTAGGGCCGTCGGAGCCTGGGGAAGGAGGTCCTGGCTCAGGACAAAACCAGCCAGAGGCACAGCTTCCCGAGTCATCTGGAAGCTTTCCAAACGCTAAGGGCTGGGATAAGTAAATAGCCACTTGACCTTCCCTGCCCCCGACAGGTCCCGGGTACCTGCATGCCGAGGGACCTGTGCAAAAAATAGTTCTAGCTAAATTCTAAATAATTCTAAGTTTCTTGAATTCAGAGTAACTGTTTGTGAGGAGTGTGTATTTTTTGACCCATTAATGTTAAGTCTGGGTTTTCATATCCAGCATATATTTGTTTCAAAAGTAATTTTTAGTTTCTTTGATTATGGGGGGAGACAGGAAACTTGGGGAACGGGACCAATATAGTCGCAACATGCCCCTGCCCAAATCACTTTCAGATCTGTCCATCAAGTTCACCCAGGCTCCACACAGTGTGTCACAGGGTTAAGCTTTTGTAAGCAACATTCTGGTAGGCAGGGAAAAGAGGCAGTCAAATTATTCCCTTGTTGGGAAAGAGGCCTAAGTATGAGCACAGTGGCTGTGAGCTGGTTCCAGCCAGCTGTCAGACCATCCGGATGTTTGGAGCAGGGAAGCAAACCTTTGGATACCTTAGCGAGCAGCTGTGTCTGTAAAGGGAAGCGTTTGGCTCAGAGTATCCATTGTGCATGTGGTTTATATTTTGGGGGGACTAACTGTGGTCTGGTTTTATGGACTGAATTCTTGTTAAGACCACATATTTGACTTAAGTGCGATCCAAAGCAGATCCAGTTTGTGTATGTTGCTCTCCAAAGCAACCCAGGGCACAGTATGTGAGGATGGGTAGAAGGATTGCTTTAAAACATGCCTCTGGTCTGAGCTGAATGCACTGATTGAGGTACACCAGCTTTTTGCCACTCCTGAGGAATGCGTGAAGGGGAAGTGCTTTGGGGAACTTGGAGTAAAAGAAACTGGATGTATTGCTGTTGTCAGGAAGAATATTTGGTGATGTTAAGAAGGGAGGTGACATTTCTTTTGTATAGTGGCAGGGATCAGGCCAATGTGTAGAAAGAGGACACATCTTGTGAGGCAGTGAGGTTTCTGTAAGTTTGTTCTCCACTCCAGAAGAGAGAGCCATTCAGGTTTGCATGTGGTCACTTGGTGAAAATTTTATTTATTTATTTACTTACAGTTTATAGTCATATACCCAAATACAGATACCTTCCTTTGTGCTCTTTGTCTAAACTCTTTTTAACAGAGACCAAAATGTGCTTCTAAAGAATTTTGCAGTGTGTTCTAAAGTAGATAAAAGATGAAAAAATTGACCCTGGCTTCCAGTGTCATGGATGAAGATGTAAGCTTTTACAGAATCACAGAATTTGTTGAGTTGGAAGGGACACACAAGGATCATCGAGTCCAGCTCCTGGCCCAGCACAGGACAACCCCAAGAGTCACACCATGTCCCTGAGGGCACTGTCCAAACACTGCTTGAACTGTGTCAGGCTTGGCACTGTGACCACTGCCCTGAGAAGCCTGTTCCAGTGCCCAACCGCCCTCTGGGAGAAGAACCTCTTTCTAATATCCAGCCTAAACCTCCTGTGACACAACTTTGGAAATTTCCTTGGGTCCTGTCACTGGTGACCACAGGGAAGAGATCAGTGCCAGTCCCAGCTCTTCCCCTGTAAGGAAGTTGTAACTGCAATGAGGTCTCCCCTCAGTTTCCTCTTCTCCAGCTGAACAGACCAAGTGACCTCAGCTGCTCCTCATATGGCTTCCCGTCAAGGCTCTTCACCTGGGATGCTCCCTAATAGCTTTATAGCTTTCTTATATTGTAGTGCCTCAAACTGCACAGAATATTCAAGGTGAGGCCGCACCAGTGCAGAGCAGAGCAGGACAATCCCCTCCACTGACAGCTTAGCAATAGGTCATTTTAATTTTGTTTTTGAAGTAGGTTGTTTGCTGTGTGATGTTGATAGTAGTTATTAACCAATTTTGCTAATCAATTCAGAGGATGTTTTTCAAATTTAAATTTTGTCTTGCACTGGAAATCACTTGTCCTGTGAAAAATGCCTAATATCTAGCAAAATTATAGCTCATTGATTCCCTACAGGTTATTGGCAATTGCAGATCTTTGACTTGTGATTCTTCTTGTGAGCTTCTAAGTATTTTATGATATGCAAGGGATACTTAAATGAATCTATTGTACAGGCTCTTAATTAGCCAATGGTAGTATTTTTATGAAGTGTTGGGATTCTGCATTTCTAAACTGGTAACAGAATTGAGCTCATCATGATTTGAGAGTTCTCAGGTAAACAAGAGTTACTCATTAAACTTCCTCAAGTTACTCTTCAAACAAGATGAGTAACTTGGGTTTATGTGGAAATGTTAATTTGGTGGTGTTTAACTGAAGCTGTATAATCCTGCTGGCAGAATACTGGAGTGCCCAGTTTCCATTTGATTCCTTGGAAGTTAATATTGATTAGCTTACTCAAAGCTGGAAACAAGTGAGCTGGATGTAGAAAACTTAGTCTGCTGTGGTTATGTGTGAAACTAGGCATCCTGAATTTGGTTCAAATGGATTGCTCATTGAGAAAATGGTGTGTGCCTGCCTATAAAGCTGTAAGAGTTCCAGGAACTCAAAATATTTGCCACTTCTTCTGCTTTTTAAACAGGCACTACTTTGCACTGCCCACCAATCCCGGTGAGCAGTTCTTCATGTTTTGCATGCTTGCTGCTTGGCTGATCACTAAAGCAGGACGTTCCTTCGAGCAGCCACAGGAATACGATGACCCCAATGCAGTGATATCAAACGTGCTCTCAGAACTGCGGTCGTTTGTAAGTGTTGAACATGCTGTTTTCCCAAGTGTGTTTCAAACATGTGCATCACCTTCGGAAATGACCACAGTTACACAGTTCCTCTCCTGCCTGGTAACGTTCCCAAGGACTGGACAGACTTTTCCTATCTATAAGTTTCTACTGTGTTACAGTTTATACAGTCTATACCTGCTTGCTAATTTTTTTAGCACCACAGAAATGGTCTTACTATATATGATTCTAATTAGTTTTGTTCCACAGTCTGTAAAATGGATTAAACTGGATTTACTTTTTGTAGTGCCACATATGTTGCTCATTTATAGTAGCATAATTTGCAGAGATTTTACCCGGAAAGTTTACACAGTGCTTGTGATCCTCTTCCTGCCAAAGTCAGTGGTATAATTCATAGTGAAGGAAATAGTTTAGAATAGCGTTCATTTTTTTTTTGTTAAGGAGTAAAAGGTTGTATAAACTGCCAGGAACTGGTTTTTTTTTTTCAATATTAAAAAAACCCCACCCAAACCAAAGGTCAGGAGAGGATATCAACTTACAGGAAATATGATGTTATGGAAGATTATACTGTAGTGGAGATGTGAATGATGTTAAGAACACTCTTCTCTCAAGGAGTTAAACCATAACAGACTAATATTTTTATTCTGCAAGACAGCAATAAATAAAAATATTTTATAAACAAAATCTGGAGCAAACAAAGCAGTGTTGAAAAGCTGGTATTTAAGTCTAAGTACTTGAGTTTCCCTGTAGCTGGTCTTACCTTGCCAGCTTGTCACTTGTGTGCTTGACCATTGATCTCTCCTGTGGCTTCTGACTTTTCTGTTCCCTGTGAGTATCCTCGTTACCATGCGCTTTAAAATTTCTACACTGCATCTGTTTGTTAGGTTATTCTCTTTTCCCTTCTGTTGCCTGACCGGAGCTGCATAAGGGAAGAATGTGAATTAACATTAATAACATCTTCATACACAAGGGACACTTTGGTTTTAGTGTAAAAAAATCTTATCTCTCTGCGAGGAAACTCAGATCAATGGGCAATTAATAAAGGGCATATCTCTTTATTTTAGGGAAGGCCTGTGGATTTTCCTCCCTCAAAATTAAAGGCCGGTTGCGGAGAGCAAGTGTGCTATGTTCTTGGTTGTTTAGCTGAAGAAGCCTTGAAACACACTGGCTTTAGCTGGAAAAGGTACAGTACACTTTTAAACATCCTCTCTTATGCATTGTTTTCCAGCAAACAGATGTAACGATAAAGACAAAACAGTAATGACTAAAAATGTGTTACTTGACATTTCATGAGATGCAAAATTCAACTAGGCTTGAAGCACTGGGACCAATTAATTCCTAATGCAATTTCACAATGTAGTCTATTACCAGCAAGGCTGAGTTTGGACCATTAATAGACTTAGCTAATTAAGATTTAACTGATGACCCTTTTTTGGTCATTTCCTTATGCATAACTCCTTGTTAATCTGACAGTTGAGTTGAAACACTTAATATCCTTTTAGGTTCTATCAATCAATCAATTCCTGACCTCTTCAACTGAAAGTATGCACAGTGTGATCATAAGTAGGCTACAGTAATTTCATTTAATATGAAGGCAATCTTAGAAGAAATTAGATCACAGATAATTTCAAGTATGTGAAAATGTCTTTAAAAGTGTTCTTTATTTCATTCCTTCCCTCTGATGAATTTTGAAATGGATATAGCAAAGTATTTTCTATCTTAGAAATATTTTCCTGTTACTTCTGTTTAATACACAAATTCCACCGTAGACTGAAAATGTCTGTGGTGACTTGCACTTGAATTTTAAGAGATTAGACCAAAAGAGAAGACCAAAATTTACTCCCCAGATGTCTCTGTAGTATCAATGTGCTGTAGTGATTGGCATAGTAAATAACCCTTACTTTTAAGACAGTCCAAGATAAACAATGACTTTTAAGGCTGTTAATTTATTTGTTTAAGTATGTGAGATGCTAATCCCTATCTAGTTATATTCCACATAATCTCTTTTCTCGTGAAATGTTTTGTTTGCTTAGGAGTAATTTACAGAGGTATTTACAATTTACTGTGTTTAAAAGCTCTGCTGTTCTTTGAATTAATTTCAGGCCAGCATATCCAACAGAAGAGCTAGAAGAAGAAGAAATAACAGAAGATGATGCAGAATTAACACTTAATAAATTGGAAGAGGATGTTGCAGTAGGTTTATCTCATTGGTTTTGACTATATTAGTATTGGTCAACTATGGGGAAATTTTTATCAGTCTTCATTTTGCTTGGCTTTGTTTAAGAAGTCTATTAGCTGTTCAGTTTTTTTCCCTGCAGCTCTATCCTGCATCATCAGATTCTCTGTGGAGTTTTTTGCTGCTTTTCAGATAAGGTTGTTAACTCTTCAGGACAGAGCACATGTTCTTAGGTGCAATGGAATCTAACCATGCATTAAAATCACTGAGATCAGAATTCTTTGTTTTCTACTGATACAAGCTCTTGATGTTAAACAAAACTTCAATCCCTGTTTACAGAATTGGCTAGTTTTTGGCTAAAATTTGCCCAGCACTTAATTAATAGAGCACTCACCATTGTAGCTTAGATTTCATGCAAATAGGAAACAATGACTTTGGTATTTAATGTGTCTGAAGATTTGGGACTAGAGCAGACAGAGAAGAAAAACTGGAAATAGAACATTTGTTTAAAAATACCAACGAAGACCTAAATAAAGGTTACAGGATTGTTGCTGTAGACAAAAGTCATAGGACCTCATTGCTATATATTCCATGAATGAAATGGTAATAATATTCCATCATTCATTCTGACCAAAGAGTAAGTCTTTCTGTGTGCTTTGAAGTATCTTTTATCAACAAGATGGCAGTGTTTGAGGATCAACTGCTGTATTTATTCCTACTTTTTAACTGTGATAATTACAATGAAGTTGTCATGGCTATGAAACAGCTTATGAAATACACCTGTAAGTTCAAATACGCTTTTAGGACTTACTGATGAATGGATGTTGAAGAGAAGTTGTTTCTTGCTGGCTGACTTCCTCAAAAGATTATTTTTATGAGAGACGGAGTGTCACTGTAACTGGTAGCTTCATGTGATCACAAGACATGCTAACAGAAGTGTCTGTCTCCTTGAAGTGGGTCTTTTTGCCACTGACTGAAACAAGATTTTTCTGTAGAAGAAGTTAGCTGAGGACAAAGTAAAAAATTCAAAACCAAGTTAGTTTCACATCTGATTTCTCCAAAGTTGTTGGTGATTCTGGGCAAAACAAATGTATATCAAGACCAAAATACTGAAAGCTGTGAGCCTGGGAGTAGTCACTTGCCCTGTCAGGAAAAATTACTTGAGGGAAAATTAATTTTCTTGAGTGCTAAGGCCCAGTAATATTGGATAGAAAATGACAACTATCCCACTTTTCTGTTCATGTTTTTCAATTGCTTGGGAAAAAATAAAGGTCATAAATGTTGGAAATAGAGTGCCAGTAATGTTTTCTTATGATTCTGATTATAGTCTCAATTTGTATGGTACAACAGTCCACAATAATGTAACAATCAAAGAGTTTACTTCTTTCTTTTCTCTCAGTTTTCCTAAGTATTGCATTATTTTGCTCATTTTTATTAGCCAAGAAAAATTCCAAACTTCTATTCTTAAATTTCATACAATATAAAAATATTGTGATGTGACTGGCTGGTTGCATTTTTATCAGCTTTCAAGTCTCTACAGAAAATGTCTTGGATAATTTTGAGAAGAATAGGAGGCATTCTGTGTTGCCTTTTTGAACAGCCTTAGAACTATAAGCTGTTGGCTAAAAGGTTTAAATAGGAAAAGTCTTCTGTCTGCTCTTTTATGCATCTTATTAAGGTCTAAGCTGCTTAAATTGGGAAGTGAGGATAAAACAGTTAACTAAAGCACAGTTGAAGCCCTTCAAGGAAGCTCTGGGTTTTCTCTCAGGTAGCATCCTAGGCCATGATTTTCACAACTAAGGTGTTCTATTAGCTCTTCGGAATCTCTGTGTTAAAACCATTGAGGTTTTATTGCCTTACGAGGTATTTTGTTACCAAGCGGTTTATACCAAGTGGATACTCAGGTTTTAGAGCCCCTAGTGGTTCTACTGGGACTAATATGCCAATGTAAATTTTTCCCAAGTCCATTGTTGCTGCCAGTATATTCATATTAGCTGTATCCGTAATTGAATTTAGCAGTATTTCCAGTTGTTTAATGCTAACAATGAGGTTCATTGATAGCGCTTTGGTTTTGATTCTTCTGAATAAAATTGATGAGGCTGACAGAGACAAGCCTAGTCAGTAAATCGGAACTGTAAAAGTTCCGTAAGTCTTGGGAATTTGATAGCCTGTACTAGGTGGCCAGCAGTAGCCAGCAAGGCTGGGTGTGCAAGGAAATCTGCACAGTTTGGTTTCTCAGTTCTGATAACTAGTCTTGTTGTTCTGGTCTTTTACATACACAAATATGTATTGTCCATTTAGCAAAAGATAGTCCCAGTCTAGTTGCCAGTAATGCCTTGTAAGTATTCAGGGGACTAGGGGCCAAACATGCCAGAAGAAACTAGTGGTCCTGTTGGTTAAAAACTGGGTAAAGTAGAAGAAAGAGGAATAAGCTCTAAGGTGTTCATTAACTGAGTCTTGAAGGGTTCTTCACTAAGACCCGTTTGTAATTTGTCTAGAAAGGAGGTGGATGATGAGATTTCACTTCAGTGGAAAAGCCAGTTAACAAAGGGACAAGGCATATAAGGGTGAAGGGTATGTATGGGTAATAAGATGGCAGTGAAATACAGTGTAGATAAATGGAGGGTAATGCACAGAAAATCCATGTTCTGGGTAATGGGCTCTGAGCTGATCATAGTCACTGAAGAATGCAATTTTGAGACTGTAATAGAGAATTCTATAAAACTGTCAGCCCAGTGTGTGGCCTCATGGGCAAGAAAACAAACCAATTGCCTCAATTTCAATTGTGTTATCCTGCACACTTAAAATGTGGCATCATTCTGCACTTCCAAATACATAGTGCAAACATCATCTTGAAAACTGTTCAGATCTGGATGTGGTTTGGTTTTTGTTTTGGTTTGGTTTTATTTTTAGGGTAAAGCTCTAAGAAACATGTAAAAAAGTACAGTTATTATACAACTATTGATAATGGCCCATTTGATATGAGAGGGCTTAGGTTTAGGTTTGTTTTTTCATTGGTTGATATATTTTTCTAATGCTGTGATACTCTGAAGGAAATGTGGGGTAGCTTTCATCTTTCAGTTTGTCCCAAGTATTGTACCTCTTCATAAGCTGCATTATCATAAACTCTCCATGTCTTGTTTTATTCAGAAATACGGAATTTAATACTTCTTGTTCTGTGCTCCTGCAAAAGAAAAATTGTGAAGAAAGATTGTACAATACTTACTAAAGTCTTACTTTGCAACTTTCCTTAAGGAAGAAGAGTCAGACAATGAAGAAAATTATATTGACCTGAATGTTCTAAAGGCACAAACATACAGATCAGTAAGTTGTTAACCATCACTCCTCTCTTGAAAGGTTTTTACATCTGCAGCAGCAATTTGTTTCTGTTGGAGTTAAATCTGAACATCCTTGTGCAGTCTAAACTTGAAAAAATATTCCAACTGAAATGAATCAGCTGATTTTAAAAGAGCAATGTGCAACTAGTTTCTAAACTGATTGTGGGAAACTGCAGCGGGCCTGCAGATCCCTTGATGGAGCAAGAAGAATTTGACCTTGGCCAGATTGTTGTGTACCCGTGAAGATAACTTGCAGAGACTGAGAACCCATGAGAAGCATAAGATAAGAAACCTGGACGAGTTTGTACAGACAGTAGTTTGTAACTGTGGCCAGTAGGTGATTGTGTGTAATGAGCACCAATAATGTTAGTGCACATACACTTAGGAAATATATAAAAGTAGGTGTGTGAAAAAAATAATAAAAAAAGAAAGTTTCACTTTTATCTGTTCGGGATCTTCGCCTGCTTTTTATCGTCCATCCTATCAATTACAACTGATATCACTGAAGGATCGCCGGACACATTTTCAAGAAATTTTTTGCAGAAACTTCTAGGGAAATGTGATGTTAGTTTCTTGAATATATCTTAATTTCACACACACATGCAAGCACCATTTCTGAAATGTATTATAATTTCTTATTATATACATTTAATTCTTTTCAGTTTTAAGTATGATGAGAAGTTATATTTAATTCCTAATATTTATGAATTCAAAGAAAACCATTAAAGAAATCTGTTAGGTCTGTGGTCTAGATTATTCTGGATATAAATATTTCTCTAAATATGAATTATAATGATTTCTAACAGTTCTCACTGTGCATAACAATGATATTTCATATATAAACTGTTTTTTATACAGGATGTGAATGAAACTGCAAAGCAAGAAGAGATTTTGCAGTCCACAACAGATGCAACAGAGTGGAACCTAGAAGTGGAACGTGTGCTTCCGCAGCTGAAAGTTACAGTCAGGACTGACAATAAGGTGTGTGAAAATGGATTTGTGTGTGTACACGTGGTGATTAAAATGCTATTTCAGTCAATGTGGTTTAATTTCCATTTCCAGTTTTTTGTCATGCCAAGACTTGTGAATAATGGGCTTTCCAGTGCTATCTTGTCTGAACTTTTGTCACTTACTTTGATCCTAGAAACAATAATTTTCATTAGGATGTTTTATCAATATTATATGATATTTTATTTCTGCTGCTTACAGGGCACCTTATTTCTATGTTTTTACTTCTGTATATTTATTCGGTGGAAACTTCTTCAATCCTATGACTTTTCCAGTGTAGTCACACTTCTGAAAAATTATGCCCTTAGTTTACCAACTATTAAAACATCATCCTGGAGAAGAGCTGATGAACTTTTTTCAACTGTTTCATTTGTCAACCACATGAAAGGTTGATTGTATGGAATTCATCTTTCTGAACTTTACATGACAATAAAGTAGGTCTGTACCTCTGATCTAGTCATCATGGGCTCTCCTTATGTTTAACAAAAAGAAGTGAGTACTTTTTCAGCTGATTTTGCTTCCCATATCCAGATAACTATCTCAAGGTGAAATTCATCATGTCTTAGAACTGTGTTATTTCTCTCCAAAATCTATTTCAAGGAGTCTGGAATGAGCAGCTTAGAAGTAGACATCTATCTTCGGCAAGTCCAAACCTAGGACCTGTTCCTGGTATTGCCATAAGCATTCTTGCTAGGAGCTTGTGTAGCACACACAGATTGGTGCAGTATCGAAATTGTTCATTTGTAGTGACCCAGCTACTTGGGGTGTTGGAGCAATCTGCAGCAGTGAAATATCAGTACAATACATATACATGAATACAATGAATGATAATTATCTTTCCAAAAATAGTTTTCCACTGTCTGCTGAACTGCTTGCCTGTCTTATACTATCCTGCATTCTTCTATGTGAAGAATTGCAGTGTTCAAACCATTCTTCTGTGATTGTCAGCAAGCCCATCTGTTGCAGAGAACATGATGCTTGATTCTCACAGCAAGGAATTAAAATTTAATAAAGACACACATGAAAAATTAAAGCTACTGTAGGATCTGGGGTTTACTAGCTTCCAGCCCAATGCACCATGTCTTGGCCTTAAGGAATATGTCAAAATAAACAGGAAAAGAGAATTATTCTTTTTTTAGCTTTTGTGCTTTCAGAAATAACTGGAGAGAAGTGTTTGGCCTTTTTCCATTCTACAAGAAAAGCATCATATTCTGTTTCCTAAGCTGTGCACGTAAACATAGTACCAGGAGAGTGTTAATGGTTTAATCAGTGGCATTAGAACTTACTTGTAAAGTCCTGTAACAATTCACAGCACCTTTTCTCATCCCCCATCCCTGAGTCCATGTATGTTTCCTGTGATCTAAAAGCTGGAAGAAACTTTCTCTCTTCTAATTGTGTCCTGTTATCAAAACCACATTTAGGTATTTCTGCTTCTCTTGATAACAGTAAGGGCTAAAACAGAAAGGGAAGAACTGATATTCTGAAACTGTAGGTGTTGGGCATCCAAAGCTCTCATTTTGTCTATGCATAAGCTGAGCTGGTGCAGCTACATTCAATATGTTCAGTATCTGTGCCCAGAGTGGTTTCTAGCAGAAATAGTTCCATGAAGATCAGATTCTAAAAAACATAGCTGCTGTGGTATCAGTGAGGATGTCAGTGTTTGTTTATCGATTTGACTGTCACATGTGATATTAGGCGATGTATAAATTGTGTCACATTGAGCACGTGCCTCTGGGTATGAACATGGCAGGGGCAGGATGATACATGGTAATAAAGAAATAAAAGAGAACTGACCCGGCTTTGCATACCTGCCTTTGTTTAGTAACTGGAGAAAGATAAAAGTTGTACTTACTTAAGTTTTAATTTGTGACTTTTTTTTTAGGATTGGAGGATTCATGTAGATCAAATGCACCAGCATAAGGATGGAATTGATTCTTCTTTGAAGGAAACTAGGGTATGTCTTGTATGTGCAAAAGATTTCACTGATCTGTCAGCATTTTTATTTTCTCCTTTATTTGATACGCATTAAGAACTAAACTGATCTTTTCTTCATTTTATTTGTGCTATTGCTGTAAAACTAAAAAGGGAAAGACACAATAATGTTGATTAGAGACAGTGTGACAGGCAAAATACCTGGTGGGAAAGAGTTGTGTATGTGAGGACTAACAGGGATATCAGGATTCAGTAATGTATGCATTACCGTAAGTACATCCTGACTACAGTGGGCAAAATAGAATAATCTGAAAATAAGTGCTGATTAAAACTCCAAAATATTCTCAAAAACTGTTGCTAGAGTAACATACTGACATTGACATCTGTAATTAACTGAGGAGGGGAGAGTGATGGAAGCTGTAAAGCTTGAAATATGTGTTTTGGAGGTGGGCAAACCAGAACACATTGGGAATAATTTTTTGTTGGCTAAACACAGCATTTCTGTACTATTTTTCTCTCTCGCTGTAGGCTTCCATATCGTTTCTACAGCACCATTTCAATACTCTTTGTGTACTATCTGTATACTGTCAACCCACAGAATGTAATTTTCTAGGGCTACCTTGACAAACTCCATAATGAGATCAGCAGAACATTGGAAAAGATCAATAGCAGGGAAAAGTACATCAACAGTCAGTTGGAGCACTTGGTTCAAGAGTACCGTTCAGCACAAGCCTTGCTGAGTGAGGTATTGCTGATCTTTCCTTCTTGTCTTCACTAGTATTAACTTGCTATTAAGTAAAAGGCCAAGAAGATGTGAAGTGAGTTATTATGAATTCTGATGTTGGATATAAAGCAGGGGAAATGTTGATTGGTTGTAAAAATTATATACTTCTTAAGCTATTTTTATTCCACTGTTCTGCAGGGGAAAATAAATGTTTTTTGCCTGAGTATTATGTAAGTCTATTGCTAGTCTTGAGCAGCTCATAAATTGCTACTTCTGCTTTCCCTGTGCAGTTCACACATCTGTCAGGAGTGGAAAAAACAGTCTCAATCCAAAATTCATCTCCTAGACTGAGTACTCATGCTAATGTGCACAAAGTACTCTGATTGCTTTTTTGCTTTGTTTAGTTTTTATGCCAATAGAGTGTAGTCTGAGAAGCCTTTTGATCCCCTAGTTAGGAGGCCTTTTTAAGCTGCCTTTTGGCAAGCCTTCCTGTTTGAGGCCATGAGGACAATAAGGCTTACAGGATTTCACCTCTTTGCTTTCTGTTTGCCTTGCTGCTGAACTTTTATGTATCTTCAAGATAGTAATTTCCTGTTGCTAGAGTACTATTCTGGGTTTCAGAATTCAATTCTATTGCATTCTGGCAAATTTTCTTTATTTTCTCATTTAAATTATTAGAAAATATGCTCCTTATCGGGTGTATATTTGGGCAATTACAATTTTGAAAACTGCTTTAAATTTTTGAATGACAGTCATTACAGAAGCTGATGTTTCAAGCCTGTCCTCATTTGTGGGAGCGTTTTTGGAAGTGGAACATGTGAGAGCAAGTTTTGGTGTTTTCTCTGAGCTATCTGCATACATCTCTTCAACTCTGTCATTATAACAAAAACCGTGTTTCTTCCTAGGCTAAAGAGAAATACCAGGAGGGAAGTGGAGGAGTAACTGAAAGGAGTAGAGTGCTTTCTGAGGTAAAACACATCTTATTTTAAAACAGTCTTCAAAGAGTTGGCATTTAGTGTTTGCAGTTTAATGAACCCAGTTCTTTCAGATTTGTTTTCAATAAGTCATATCCATAAATTCTTTGCATGAAGAAAAGCATAACTGTTAGTTTTAGTTAAAATTAACAATTTGAAATTTTTATCTTCCAGACACTTAAAAGCAATATTTGACTAAATAGTAACTTTTTCTATACATCACATTATACCTAAATCTGATTTTGTTGTGTGTTTTTGTAAAAACACTGTTCTTCACTTCTGTTGTGTCCTTTAAATCAGTGCTCTCACAAATTCAAAGAAAAATCTCCAGACTCCTAACTGCCTCCACATATTGAGTGTTTCATGGCATGTTGTGTAGAATTATGGGCTGATTTCCAAATACTTCAACCCTTTGTCCAATTCAGAAATTATTTTTTAATGGATCTGTTTAGGTTTGAGCAAGCCACTTTATTTATTAGATGATAAAGTCTCTGAGATAGTCACATAAAAAAGATCACACAGTAAGAATGTGCTGGCCATTGTAGAACAAGCTTGAAATGTTTTAGAATAGAGCAGAATAGTTCAGCTGAAAGGGACCTACAGTGACCACCTAGTCCAAGTGCAGTAGGTAATACAACAGCTTAATGGGAGTTTTCTAGCAAAGATTCTGAGAATATTAATTCTGCAGAATTAGAGCTTTTTCTGTTTCACTCTCAAGGAAGTAGGTTTGAAAAAAAGAAGTATTTTATGATGACTTGAGATTTATAATGTGTTTGTGCTTTGGAAGCTGATAGACTGATTAGCGATGATGAATATGTTAGTGGTTGGCATCCGTCAAGCTATGTAGATGCAGCGGTGCATATCTGAGATAAACTAGACACATTGGATATTCCTGCTGATCTGCTTTCAGTGCAATCAAACCTCAGCCTGTTACCACTGCAGGTGTGCAGTAACAATGCACTGATGGTTCTTTTTGTTACTGAAAAGGCTTACTGAAGCCTTAATAAAGGGCTGTTTTTAAATTGTAGACACAAATACTGAATTATTACCTTGACAGTACTGTAGAGGGATATATTTGCTTTTTCTTCAGTGTCTACAAAGCCACACTGCTCGATAAATAGTCAGTGCTGAAATGCATTTTTATTCTCATATGTGCACTTTACATATCTGTACCTGTGCCAGTGCCAGGAAGCTTCACTGCTGCACCTTCTTGTGCTGCAGTGATGTTTCTCAGGTTTCTACTGTAACATGCTGAAGTCCTGACACTTCCAGAGGGGCAGCAGGGATGGTTATTTGATTGAATCTTGGTCTGCAGGGATATTGATACCTATCTTCTTCCATCCAGTATCACACTGAGACACTTAATTGTCCTTTTGATACTGAAAAACCTCAGAATGAAAGGAACTGCTAAGAGAGTTTGTTCTTTTAGCAGCAAAGGTATTTATTCGAGCAGTGCTGGAAAGCCAGCCAGATCACGCTGGACAATCTAGCTTCAAATCAACAGTACAAAAGGAGCCATTTTATACATTTCACTACATGATTACAACATACAATTTTGCATAGTAGTAGGATTACAATATCTGATCATGCATATTAATGACTAGGCAGAGTTTGGGCAGAGTCTTCCAGAATCTTTTTTTGGCATCAGGATTAGGTGATTGTTTCCAGTCTTTGGCCTTACTCTGGGGGTCTTTAACTCCTGTTCCTCATCTTGACTCCTTCAGTCTTCTTTGTTTGTGACCTAGTCACTGAAGCTTACAAAAACTACTGGCTTAAGGCCACTTTGCTCCATTCAAATGTCTATGTTGTCGTGATTAATGGCAGTAGGTTGATTGTGTAGTTTTCTAAGATCAGGTCCAGTGATTTGAACAGAAAACATCTCCATGTTCTCCTATTAATTCAAGTAAGGCAGGTGTTGAACAGTTAACCCCTTTTGGGGTTTATCCTTGTTTCATTTTTCATTCGGGAACACCATGATCTTTGGTTAACTTGTTACTCTTATTGCTGTAATGTTTTGCAACATTATTGCAATTAAAGTTAGATTTAGATTTTCTGAATGTTTGGAAAACATTCCTCTGTGTTCAACAAGAAAGATGGATTAATTAATTTTTTAAACTAATGCAGTTATTCAGCAGAGACTTTTTTTTAACTTGATCTTCATCTGGTTTAATTAAGAAAAAAAATCTACTTTAAGATTACAGAAGTATTAGAGAAAGTAAAGCAAGAAACAGAAGAGAAAGGAAGCAGTATGACTGATGGTGGTAAGTATGTTTTTGCTTCAAACCAAATACCCTCTTTCTTAGTACCAGGTACATAATTTGTACTTTATTAAAGAAAAATAAAACGAGCAATTATAAGGAGCAATACTATGCAGCAGCAGCATCATACTGGGAAGTGAGAGATTAGAAACAAAGAGTGGAGCACAAAATATTTAATAGGTTTTCACAGGTAAGATGACCCTCCTTTGAAGATGTTTTCTGCTCTCTACCAAACCCCGTCAGCTATGGGGATGAGCCTTTCAGCTGAGCAAAACACATCATTGATATAACTGTCTTAATGTTGATGCACACCTTTATGAAGATTTTAGATGTCAAGAAGAGAACAAAATTCACTGCCTATTTCTGTCTTTAGAGTGTTTTGCATATTAAAAATGATGTATCAGTACGATCATGTCTTTAGAGTAGAAAGCCCTTTTGGTCATTCAGCTCTTCAAATTTAAGGAGTGACTTACAGAAAACAATGCTTTTGTGTTAAGTAGCTGACAGAGTTGCACTGTTTATTGGTTTTTTTGAACAGCTCCTCTAGTGAAGATTAAACAGGCCTTAACAAAATTGAAGCAAGAAACCATTCAGATGGACATACAAATTGGTGTGATGGAACACACATTACTCCAGTCAAAGCTGAAAGAGAAGTCTGATATGACTAGAGATATGCATGCAACAATGATTCCAGAAGCCACAGTAGATGTCTATTAAAATTATTCAGATGTGACTTGATTTGCCCAAAATACAGTTTTCTATCATTTGTTTTTTTATGAGTTTAGAGGTTTCCTTTTTGTTGGGGGTGGGGGATGTTGTTTTTTCTTGTTCCTTTTTAACAAAATGCTTGTCATGCACTTTTTTAAGACGTAATAGTCAGACTTTGGACTCAACACAGATCCATGTTTAATTTTGTTTTGTAAAGTTTTACTGCAGATCTTTTCCAAATACACTAATAAATTCTTATTAATGGTGTCTCTACTTCATTGGAGAATGTTATGTAATGTGAAAGTCTATAGAATGATACTGAGAGCCTGCAATCTTGATACTCTACAGTGCTGAAAGCAAATTACTTGCAAAGGACTTGAAAGGAATGTAAAATGTCTATTATTTCTATTTGCATACATTTAGTATAAAGTATTTATGAGATTGAAATATTACAGCATTACCCTTTCTAAAAGGCTGGGTCAAAACTGATATCAGCTGCAACGCTGCCTTTAACAGCAGCAATGATATAAAAATCTATACAAGACAAAAGAAGGTGGAAAGTACTGTTTGGAAACTACTGTGGCTTTCTAATTTTTTTCCATGTGTCGTCACTGTTTCAGAGTCACTTTATATTAGCATTGGGTCAAATGCTGCTTTCATTTATAGTATGTAGTAGAGCTCTGTGGACATAATTTGGATTATTCTTGTTTTCTCTTCTTGTGTCAGAACACCTAATTTTGATCTCTGTGGAAGAAAAATGTTTCCAAATCTAGTTGAGTAATGTGGAATGAGAAGAAAAATGTAGGAGGAAGGGGTTAGAAATGTTATGGCAACAGGGGAGCTTGATTTGTCTTAGTAAATGTGTAGGTAGGGAGTGATTCTAGATGTTATTGGCAATGAAGGAGAATGGAACAAAGAAATAACCTTATTAAAGAACTAGTACATCCTTTTGGTTCCAGTTCTTCATATTGGTACAATTCCAGTGATATTAAAATCCTCCCCTAACTATCCTAGGCAATTCCCTTCATCTTATAATTAATTTCTCTCACTTAAAGGTGAGAAGTATTTTGCAGAATCAGTGGATCAGTTCTGTGTCTGAAAGTCAAGATACTTGGCACAGTCAGTACCACGAGCCAGTTCAAGTTTGTTGATCTTGAGTATTTCATTTGCCAAAAAAAAAGACCTTAAACCCATTGGATATGTGAAAAGCTATATGTAAATGTCAACTATTATAATTTACCTGTGCAAGCAACTGCTGAAAATCTCTATGAATCATACTGGAAATTGGTTTCCAGCTCTTTTTGCTGCCTACCTATATCCTCCCACATTCAGCTGAAATTAGAAGAATTCTTATTCATGTTCCCTTTGTTAGATGGTGTTGCTGCTGTGTATTTACTTTTAGCAGTGGGGTTACTTAAGCTTAAGCAACCCCCTTCTGCATGGCCTGCAAAGCAGCTCACTGAGGCTTTTGGATTGCAAATGTTGTGCTCTATAAGTGCTGTTTATGTAAATACTTTCCCAAAAAAACTCATCCTTCATGCTAATATAGCATGCACAATTAATCAAAAACCTTCCCTTACGAACTGAGCACCTTATTCTATTAGAAGGGAATCTGTTGAGACAGGCATGGCCAAAACCCCTCTAATGTCCGGAAAATCTCCAGAAGAAAAGCTAGATTCCTTTATGCCAAAGTAATTCTAAAATAACATGCTAATTATCTGTAATTGATCTACATTGTTTTTAATAGTACTGTCTGAAACTGCATTAAGTGGGACACTTCTGTTGTTGTCTCAGGAGTGACACATAGCCTTTAAGTGTCATCTGGCAAAGAGTGGCATTTGTCCCTTTCGACAGTAAAACCATTTGACCCTGCTTTGAAAACAGTCTTACTGATCCGGCAACTGGCCACTCCACCTTCCTCAAAAGCCTGAGGAGAGCAGTGAGGCCTGTCACAAGCAGCCTGAAAGGCCCTTCTAAAAAAGCAATGGTCCGTGTAATTATTCCACTGCTGAATCAATGCAGGAAGCAGAAGTCACATTAAAATTAAATCACTTGATTCACATTCCTTCCTACATTGCTCATTATCTAATGCAGAGTCAGAACCGAGGAGCAACAAAAAGGTGTCCCTAAGTTAGTAGGGTGCATGTGAAGCTGTGCTGTAAGAGTCTCTCTTCTTCTGAAGAATATTTAGTGCAGAAGGACTATTCGTAAGAGTTAACTTTTATATACAGCTTTCCTCTTCAAGGTCTCTTTTCAACATTTTCAGTCCTCTGAAACACATCAGCATGGAGGCATGATGTCACTGTCACATGTCATCTAGAAGTCAAAGATAAGTGAGCTGTAGACAGATCCAGAAGTCGTGCAGAGGAACAAAGAAGGAGCTTCATTTGCTGATTGGTCAGAGAAGCCATGGGTTTTGCCCTTGATTTGAGGACTGCAATAGTTCAGTCTCGTCCACGGCCCAGGAAGAGCTGACACTTTTGGGCACGTATTGAGGAAGGCTCATCAGTACCCAGCTCGCCCTCTTGTGTGCACCCTCCAAGCTCCAGGAACGGAACACTATAGCAGCATATTACTTAGAGTTTCTGTGGCTCTGAAATCCCTCTGAACCTCATAATGTGACTCAATGTCTCATTTCCCTGGGCTATCTTATCTCTAGGCTAAGATGTAAGTTCTCTGCTGGAAACCGGAAATAGACTTAGTGCTTGATACCCCATTAGAGGTGCTGTTTACAGGCCATTTAGGATATCTGAGAGTGATGTTACGTGCATTAGCATCTTATTTTAATAAATATCTATCCCCTTCCCTATTCTCTTCTAATGTGAGCAGATAGCATAAATTGCTCAATATTATGTGCTGTGCTGATATAAAGTGCAAAGGGATGGATTTTTTTTCTCTTAATCCGGTTCTCTCATAGAGAATCTTTGTATTGGTGACTTAATATTGAAAATGCAAGAGTTTAATAGTGGCTTTCAATCTTATGCTGAGAATTCAGTGTTTCAGCAATGAGACAAGTTAATCTGTGTTAATCTTTTGAACTTTTACCAGGGAGTGCTGTTCAGGAAGGTGAATGAGAAGATCACGTGAATTTGAGAAACTGCTCCCAAGTTAGAAACAACTCCTGGATTTGGTCAAAATATTCTCACTCCTGTCTGCTGGTGGCGTTAAAGGCCTTCCCCTCTTCCCCCACCCAGGGAAAACTTTCTTGAAAAGGAAAACAAATGTCCACCACTATTAAAGCTTGACCCTTTTTTTGAAGTACAGCCCTACTGTGCACTATGACATACAAAAAAAAGAAAATCACTGTATTGCTAATTTTAAGTTACAATAAGAGCAATTAAGTCATCTCTGCCTGACCTATAAAAAAAGACTAGGCATAAATGAAGAGCTTGTATGTGAATGTTTCCAGCTTCTGCAATCTTTGAATTTTGCATCCCAGTTTTGCAGCCTGGGCTTCTCTCCAAGTTTGACAAATGTTAATTAAAAAAAGGAGGAATTAGTGTGGTGCTGTGTCTTGTCATGCTGGCTCTGTGCCTGCTCGCAGAATGTCAGTGCTGCACTGTGCCTCCACGGGACAGCTGCACGTGCATGCGCACACTCCTGCCTCTCCTTTGGCTGCAACCAGCAGCAGACCTCGGCAGCATAACAACATGACTGTGAAAACCCTGCCCTAGTTCCTGCAGCATCATTGCTCCTGTACACTTTCTTGTTAAAGAAAGTGTTTTAGGAAATGGCTGGGTGGTTTCCGACAAAGACTTGTAATAAATATGGGGAAAAGTTTATCAGTACCTGTGAGGCTAAGTAAAGAGAGAATATGAGCACTGGCTTTTCTGCATTTGTACTGTTCGTAGGTGGGGAGTTTCCACAGAAGGCTTTAAGATAACAAAGGTTATTTTTGTCTGCCATTTCCTCCTTCCAGTGTATTTCTTCATTCAGTGAATGCCATTACCAGGGCTTTCTCTGGTATTAGCTAAGACTTAGCTATTGCTCCAGGGCTTGGTGTTGCTGGAAATGTCTGTCTTTCAGCCTCCTAGTAACAGCCCTACCATTTTGCAATGATTGCTATGCAACACTGGAATGAACAGGGTTGAGAGCTTTTTATTAAGAGATGTAACAATTTGAATAATGCTAGTCCTTCACTTACTGCCTGGTTTTACTCTATTCTTTTTCATTCCCAGTCTTAGTAATTAAGAAAGGTTGTATCTCCCTACTCTTAGAAGTGGCTGAGACATGCTAGTTCACTCACATCTTAGCTACCTGTTGTAAAAATCAGCAAAGGTGAATATTTTAAGGTCAGAAGGGCAGAATAATTATTTCTAATAATATTCCTCTTGATGACTCACTAATTGCAATTGTTCATTCAAAAATATTTTCCTGTTTCTGTGGCTTTCAAAGGATGACAATACTTCAAATGACATCTTAGTGTTGCTCAGTAGTACCACAAAGAATTAAACTGTGGATTGTAGGCATCCCCTGGATCAAAAGTTTCCCATCCCTCCTCTAGTTTTGGGGCAGAAGTTTCTCATTGTGTCTTGGTAGGGGGGCTCTTGTAAGGTTTTAGGGAGTTCTCTGTATTCTTCTCTCAGCATTGCTGATTCACGAGTATTTTACCTCCTTTGAAAGAATCCATTTGGGAAAGAATACAAGTCAGTAATCAGACCAAGGGAGACAGGCTGTTCGTGAAATTTTCCCAGACTCCAGTGCCAAAAAATGGCACAGAAGGTTTAAAGAGGTTTGTCAGCATCTGTAGATCATTGTTTCCATTGTTACAGAATTGCACAAGTTCCTAGTATGATGGCAGGAAGGATTTCTGCTGAGTTTGACAAGTGCTATCTAACAAAAGTTAAAACAATGAAAACCCTGATCTTAAAGAGTGTCACTCATTGATTTTGTACTGATTTGTCCAGCGACGATTTCACTACAGCCTTCTGTAAAATGCCCATATTATAAGCTCAAGTAAAACGTTGAAGATTTTCATCATCTTCAGCTATATTGACAATAAAGAAAAAAAATTACTTTTCTGAGAAGACTTTTCCTGTGGCAGAAAGGTATACTCTAGGTGTGGCAGGTTTGAAGGTTTTTTTGCTATAAGTAGTTCAGTACTCCGACTTTTCTGTTTGAATAAGAATGTACTTAATACCTTAATATTATGTTTGGGTTTGTGAGGAACTCCGTTGAAAAAAGAACCACAGGTAACTGTGTTAGAGAAGATAAACTATTGAAAGTCAGTTCAATTTTCTCTCAGTTGTGAACAGGATTGATACACAGGTAACAAATTCAAATAGATAGAATGAAAAAGCTTCCTTTAAGAAGCTCTTTGATGTTATTTTTCCTTCAATGTAAAAAACATGCCTTCACTTAGTTGTATTCCATTTGTTGCTTCTAGTTAAGCTTCATCCCTCTGAGCTGCACAGTGTGCTCCTCTGTGATGATGTTTCCCTTGAAATAATTGGAAGTTTGACAACATGACCTGAATATAACCCATGCGATCTGTCTGAGCTTCTGCTAACCAGGGTGGTGCATGTCTGTAGGGTGCCACATGTAAGCAGCTGCTGCTGACATCGATTCAGTGGGGGTGTCAAGAGCAGATGAGAGGCAGGAGGGTGCCCCCACCTATCCTGCCACAGAAACCTCAGCTTCTCTACAGAGCATTTAAGAAAACCCTGTAGAAGGCTGGTCAGATTGCATCTGCTATTACAGCTACATACAGCAGGAGGGTGAACACCATGGTGCTTGTCACTCTTCTGCTAAAAGCAGCTAATCAAAACTCAGTATCTCACTGATTGCTCTAATCAGGGGGAGGAGAAAGTGGTGATGCTCTGGGCCCAGGCAAAAAGCAGAAAATAAACGCAGAAATTGCTCACAAATTCAAGTGTTCTCCTGGGAGACTCAAACTCTTGGGTTGTTCTTGGGGTCAGGCTAAACATTATTCTGAGTCAGGACTGGCTTTCCTATCTCACCTGCGTTTTTTCAGATCTTCACCATCTCTCTCTTCATATGCAATACCCTTTATATCTAAAGCATCAGAACTCTGGATGGATCTGCTTATCTCTTTGTCTGGAGGACAGACACTTTTATGTTGCCTTATGTTACCCTTCAAATACTCTTTTATTTCAACCACCTGCTTCTGCAAAAAACTTCCTTTTGGCCTGCACTATGAAGAGCTGTACTGATAACCCAGAGTTTCAAAGCAGCTTAACTTGACCTTTATCAGCATGAGTTTTGGCTAGAAGGGGAACCTTTCATGTGTGAAAAAACTTGGTTTGTCCAGTGCTGGAAGAAAAGGAGAAATGCAAGAAGATACGGCCACAGAATGTAGCCTTTAGAAAGCTGTCATATTCCCTGCAGAAGCCAGATTTTTATCCTGTGGCTACTTATCGTGGGGTGTCTCTGAACACCTGAATTTGTCATTCCTGACTTTAGCAGAGTGACGACAATAAAAAGCTTCAATATAGGAATGAAAAGGACCCATGGCATACAGAAAGATCTGTCACAACAGTTACTGAGTCAGCATCTGAGATGAACCATGGCATTTTTTTTGTAGTTACTTGGAACACAAAATACCAGTTTATCAGTGAGTGACCGGACAAGCAAGAGATAAAGCTTTACTGTGATGCAGAAATTGCAACTATGGTAAAGGGTTATGCAGTCTTTTTATGAAACTCCATTCTATGTTTCATCCCAGAAAATGCTGGTACCTCCTTTTCACTGTGTCTTAAGCGTGGTAGCTCCATTATACAGATCCTGATCTTTAAACCATACTTTGGCAAATCAATTATGCTTTACTCAGTGCCATAGTTGTTTACAACACACCACAGTCTTCCACTGGGTGAAGACACATTTATTACAGACAATGGTGCCAGTGCCGATCTGTTCTTATTGGCCATTTGAAAACAAAAGCCAGACAAAAAGGCATCTGTTTTCAGTGGCTGAGCAGGTTAGTACTGAAAGTCACTTCTTGGTGCTTTTCACCCTATTTGTAATACAGCTGCCAGCACTTAGGGACCCTTTTCTTTCAGGTCCACCTCCCTAGAAGAACTGTGGTGGATACTGTTTGAGGCTAATTCTAGCACTGACCTGCCTTCCACAAACTGTTCAGGCAAGTTTTCACACTGAGTCACTGGAGCCCTACAAATGGTGTATACAGTTAAAACAGCCAAGAGTGTCAAAATGAGTCAGATTTTCAAGCGACAATTGCTATTTTGAGTGACTGTTTTGCATTACTCTTACCAGGACACCCAGAAACCAGCAGTGTTTAAGCTTCCTTGCTAATCTCTCTTCCCACCACATGACCAGTGTGGGCAGTTACATCACTGGTATCACTGAGCCACACCATGCTCTTACCCAGAAATCTTATTCCCAGGCATACGTGTAATGCTGTGAAGAGAGGAGTAATTGTGGGTATCAATGACAAGTTTCAGGCAAAGAAGGGCATTGCTTTCAGTGGCCAGTCTGACTTGCAGACCATACACCCAGTGCCTCGGCCTTGGAGAGGGCTGAAAATGAAACTGAGACTCTAAAGGCATCTGCAACAGTACTGCCCTGCAGAGGGAAGAAAGTCTGTCCAATTCCATGGACAGACTCAGAAGACAAAAGCTGGTGAACACAAGGAAACAATTGGATGTGCCCATGCAGAGAAACAATGCCAGGAAAGAAACAGTAAGGCTGCAGCATGGGAAAAGTCATCATTAGCTGGAGGAGGCTCTTCCTGTGATGCAAAGGAGTAGAATGGACCTGCAGTTGCAGAGAAAGCCAGCAAGGAAGCAAAAACATTGGAGCGAGTCTATTTGCTATGAGAGTGAACAACAAGAGAAAAGGACACCTGATAGGAAAAATATGCAGCTCACTCACAGGAAGAGGTAAAAAAGTGGTAGTGAGGGTGGGGAGGACAGACTCGTAAGAAATTGGAGTTCACTACAGCCTTAGCATAAGCTAACATAAGTCACAGAACATTCCCACCAGCCTATGTGCACATACAAACAGCACAAACAAACAAACAAACACAGACCTGCCTTTGGTGTCCAAAAGCCTCAAGAAGAAATGAAAGGAAGTAAGGAGAAAAAACATGGAGTCAAAAGGTTAGGTGAGGACAGAATCTAAGGCACTTCAGAAACAGCTACACAAGCAAAGGAAATTATAAACGGAAGGAGAAGAGGAAGGGGGGAGGAGGAGGAAGGCAGAGGCCAGTAAGCTGAGTATGCACAAATAGTGCTGGTTTTCACATAGACCTCCTTTGTTAGCAGCTCTTTCAGTTCTGGTCTCTGAATAGCTGGAACTGTTCCCACTGTTATGCAGGGAGATATTACATTATCTGCTGCAGCCACAAAGAAACAGTTAAGCGCAGTGTAAACTCATGCAGAAGTACAAGCAAGGGCCTACTTGTAACAGCTACCAGCCTTGTTTGCCTGCAGCCCTGAGGAGAAAGGGTACAAAAATTCTTAGAGTAACCCTTTCCAGGGCACTATGTTTTGCCTCTTGCTTTTTTTTTTCTTTCTCTTTGGAGATGAGTTGCATTTAATTGCTGTTAGTTGGGAGATAAACAGGATTTAATTCTTTAATGTTGTATGTTCGGTATAATTTTTACAAGTAATAGGGAAATTTCAAACAAAACTAAAGCCATTTTACAGTTTTTTGCAGTTCACCAGTGGTAACTCCAGTGGAGTTCCTGTTGAGCACTTCCTTTTTTTTCCTGTTTGCAAGTTCAAATTTGGTGTCAAAGAGCAAAACGCACAATTATCACTTTAAGCAGGTTTAAAGGCAGTTACAGTGAAAGCCATAAACTAAATTTAAAGTTGCTTCATATAACTTAGAAAATAACTTCATCCCTGTTTCTTCTTTGTCCCTACTCCAAACTGAAGACTTGTGATGACAAGCTGGTTGAAAATACTCGTGTAACCAAATTCAGGTGGAAAAATGCCCACATGAAGAGGCCAAAATGCTGTACTTGAAAACCCAGTTGCAGAGTTCCAGCTAGGGTCCAGCTGGAGTGCTGCCTGCATCCCTGGCATCCTGCCCCACAGCCACAGACCAACCATATGTCTCTGTGCCCTGGGCCTGGGCCAGTCTGCCTGGGAAGACTCCTAGGTCCACAGAGATCCACCAAGCAGGAGATGGCAATGCCTCATGGACTGCCTACACTGGCTCTGGAAGCCTTGTAAGCCCCAGCTCTAAGGTGCACAGTTGTGCAGGTGGGCATTGGGATGAAGCCCGTCCAAAGATGCAGGACTCTGCTGCAGTTACAGTGGGAAAAACCAAACACTGGGACTTCAGCTTTGCTGCTGACTTAAGCTGATCTAAGGAGAAGCTGCTGCTATGGGTGTGTTCAGCTGCCCGTTTTGTTTCCCAATCTCCACGTTTCTTTACTTCCCTGCACAAGTTGCCAATGCACAGCAGCATGATGAGCAGGAACAGCTCACAGATCAGGCTGAAAACTGATCTGGTAGGAGCCCCCTCTGCCCACCCACCCCATGCAGTCAGTTCAGCAGTCCCTTGAGAAGACACAGAATGCAAAATGGAAAAGGAAGTCAGTGGGGAACTTTTTGTTGGCAATCCACAGTTAAACCAACGTGCATTGGTGGTCTGGCTCCAGCCTGAAAGGCCAGTCTTTGATTCTCCATTAGCCATTACTGGCTCCTCCCAGCACTGAAGAGCATCACACAGGCAGGCAAACAGTACCTAATAACTAAAACCAAAATACTCTGCTAATTATTCCAGTACTTAGTTTGTCTTACATTTGAATATAACCTTGAGAAGTCCTGTCTCAGAGAAATGGTTAAATGATCCCACATCCACCTCATAAAAGCTTTTAGTTTCAAAACAGTGTAGATTCTTTGCCCCCCACTCCCTTCCAGACTCTCTTGAATATAATATTGAAAGAACTTCGTGGCTAAATTAAACATTGGACAAAAGAATGGCAGACTGCCAGCCACTTTATCTCATACTATTATAATAATAAAGATCTTGTATAATATTATTACCCCTTTATATTTATTTTGGCCTTTTCCCTGTTGTATTGGAACATCATCATTCATTGATTTTATTCTTAATAATAGCATTGCAATGCACAGGCTAGGCTGAGGCTAATGCACATAACCACACAAGAAGTCAGAGCAATCACATTCACCCACAGTGCTTTTCAGTGTAGTATCTGTTGTCTTCAGTGGAAGTTGCACCTCCTCTCTCCCGCCGTTGTTGGCTCTAATATATGCAGAAAATGGGAGCTCAGAGAGTGAGTCTGAGCTAAAAAAGATCGGAGGCTGAGGAAGCACGAAAGTAAGAACTACTGTATATGTCTGCCCTCGTCCCCAGGCATCCCCGTCTGGGCACTGCCATTACAGAACACAGGACTAAATTCTTTTCAGGGCACACCCAGCACAGCCGGTTTCATATATTCTACAGCACCTGAATTTGGCTCTGGGAAGTGGTAAGAATTAAAACCCAAAACTCATGGAGTTTTTGCCATTGACTGAAGCTTTGTGATTAGCAAACTACACACCATTGTGTAGTTTTGCACCATTGTGCACTTGCTGGGGAAACATTCCTCAGTCAGTTTTGTCTCCCTGTTCAAGCAGCTTCATATGCTATTCATAATGCTGTATAGAAATGGCATACATGACATTACATGCACATAAAAATTCTCTAAAAAAATTAGACACTTGCTAATCTTGCAGGGACATTGTGCTAAAAGCAGTGTATCCATCAAAAGAAAACCAAATTCCATTTCATGCAAGCTTATCAAGAAAGCATACACAATATGGAACCATTTCCCAGCTGCCAAAAGAGATCAGTCTAATTTCTTTTTTAGCTGGAAGGAGAAATTTAACCAGGCAAAGCTGTTGGAATTCAAGACTATTAAAAAAAAAACCCAAACCAAACAGCAGAAACCATCCACAGTTTCATCCAAAGGTAGAGGAGTTTGTCAGTGAAATGCAAGCACTAGACCAAGTGAAATAGTTGTGACATTAATGTGACTGCACGTGAGGCACGTCAATTAGTGAATTCATTAGTGGCTGTTTGTAATCCTGGGAACTAGACCTACAGAAAACATTTTGTGCAGTTCTGTTTCTGGCTTCTGTTTCCCCTATCCTCTCTCCCATCCTCCCCCCTTTTCCATCCCCTTCTCATCCCTCCCCCATGCAACAACTGCTTGCATGCTAACAATATTTTTCTTTGTGCCTATGCAAATACCATTAGATCCAAGCATGTCTCATGGAATTTGAGGCTATCATCTGTTCACACATACTGGGTAGCCAAGAACTTCCACAGGACAACTATTGTCTTCATCCAGCTTTCATTTTCTTAAAAACATCGCAGCAACTGTTATTTTTACAAGGGTGGGTAGGGGCAGTACAAGGAGGAATTACTTGAAACTGAAAGAGGGGAGGTTTGCATTAGATATTAGGAGGAAATTATTTACTGTGGGGGTAGTGAGGCACTGGAACAGGTTGCCCAGAGAAGCTGTGGATGCCCCATCCCTAGAAGTGTTCAAGGCCAGGTTGGACAGGGCTTTGAGCAACCTGGTCTAGTCAAAGGTGTCCCTGCCCATGCCAGGAGGGGGCACTAGATAATATTTAAGGTCCCTTCCAACCCAAACCATTCGATGATTTTGAGGGCTGCATAGTCCTTGACCAGGCTCTGCTAGGACGCTGAGGGGAATGGGCACAGGCTCCTCCTGGGGATGACATGTGAGCTGTCACATGAAAGATGGCTCCAGGAGACTTTGCGCCTCAGAGATATACCTAGGAGTCAAAATTTTCCTGCTCTTTGGGAGAGGGCAGTTGACATAGTCCATGTCCAAGTTTGGATCCCAATGCAAGTAGCCCTTACAGACACTATGGGGATATGCTTACATTTTTCTGTGGTGCAGTCACTCCTCAGGCCCATGTGGCTTCCAGACATCTTTTGGGACCTCAGTCACTGCCTCTGAGTGTTATGTCCCCAGCTAGGTATTCCTCAGATGAAAGAAGTGATATTCTAATTACTACTGTACCATCATGCTGCAAATGGACTGCCTGTGCTTGGTTACCTACCACAGATTTCATCCATGAGCGTAACAGTCTTTTCTTTGTGTTTTCACAGCCTGGCTCTTCAGAGGAAGACCTTTTGTTTCCAACCAGGATGGTAAATGGGTTTTAGCTTTATTTTCTCAGAGGGAAGCTTATGTGATTGTGCTGTCTGTCATCTGTCTACTCTGCTAAGTTTTTAACTGCCACAACCAATTATAAGTATTTCTAAAGAAAAAAATTGCCAGAGGCAGACATCTCCATGATAATTATACTTCTATGAATTTTGTGAAAGACAGAAGCAGAGTGGGTTGGGGCTAAGGAGGAGGAGGGAGAGTACAGAGCACAAGACCACACTGAGAGCGTGCCATGTCAAGGAAATCTGGGAGGCCTCAGCTGATCCTCAGCCCATCCTGGCCAAAGGCAGGCAGCCAGCCAGTCTACAGATGCTGAAGAGTCAGTCAGCATGGGTGTCTCTCCAAGCATCTCACAAGATGTACTGTCTCTTGCCCATGGGTGTTATTTCACAGGGGACATGGCTGAGTCTGTGGCTTCTGTGGTGTAGAGGGGGAGCAGGGAGCAGGCACACTCCTTTCTGCTGGCTGTGATGGAGGAAGAAGATTTAGTTGTTTTGATGCAGGCAGTGGCACTGTTTTGCCCTGGGCTGGTACTTGCAGGCTGCAAAACCTGGATGGCAGCTGTGCTGGGCTGGTAAGTGCCCCCAGGGAGGACAGTTGGGCCAAGTGCAAGGCACGGTCAGCATATGCTCTGTGTTGTAACTAATTGAACGTAATGGGTGCATTGCTAACAGAGGCTTGTAATGTGTGGGACAGTGTGTTCTCTGTGCTCAGAGACCTGCCAGTACGCTAATGAAAGCTGCTAAGGCCAGGTTTGTAAATGCATTTAGGTGACTGAACAAAGCTATCTGAAGATAGGTAAAGCCTAATTCTCTCTGACATCAAAAGGGACTCTGACTTGCACTGCATGGGAAGGCATGTCTTTAAACAGCTTTAAAGCTAGGAACATGTCCTCTTAAATATTTTAGAACTGACCCCCTTTCTGAGCGAATCTTGACTGAAATGAGAGGTTTCTGGAATCCCTGAGAACTGAGTAGAAAATTACAGCTTTTACTTGACTGAACCATTCCCTGGAATGATACATACTGTTTCATCATTACAGGACTTTCTTGGAAGGAGCAAAATACCCATGGTGAGAGCAGATAACCATCTTCACCCCCTTAATACCATAACAAAATTTCTTCAGGCTTGTTGATAACCTGATCCAGTTCTTCAGCCATCTCATTTAAGCAGTGGACAGCTGGAGGTAGCCCCAAAGAGAGCTGCTCTACCTGGCTGTCTCAGCTGTGGCCTGCAGTGGGGGTGCAGTGACCTCAAACACAGATCTTCTGAGTTCAGGAGCCCTTGTGGAACAAGAGGATTTCACAGGCTGGGGTTTCAGTCACCACTAAGTCACTAATGCCAGTAAGTTCCCTGATGAATCCCAGCAGCCATGATAGTGGGTGAAAAAAGGAAATTAAAAAAAAAAAAAAAAAAAAGCTCAACAGGAGTAGAAAGAGAGTAAGTGAAGAAGGGGAGGGAAAAGCATGAAAGAACCACTGTTTCCTTCAAATTGTTTTGATATGGAGGACAAATTACTGCATTTTAGCCCCACCAAACTATGAACACTTTCTCACAGCATTGCTTTATTTTTGCCTAGATCTCCAGCAACTACTACTCAAAGTTAATTCAGACTTTGGCCCTTGGGAACTTATTTAATGTGCTAGTGCTTAGAAGTCCATTAATATTTATAAATGCCACTTGAATTCCATTTTTACTTTCTTGCCCAGGCAGGAGCCCTCATAAGTAGATAATATTGTTGCTTTTTTTTTTTTCTTTTTCTCTCTATTTTTTTTTTAAGAACTATAGTAAGTTCAGGGTTGAGCCTGTTCTAAAAATGTCATATTCTATAGAGCTGTGATGTACAGTTTTGGTAGCTTGCCTATGCCCCCAAGAAGGGCCTAAGAGTTAGATCTTAGGCCTGGAAAAATGGAGACATCTATTCTCAGCTCTGCCACTGGCTAATTATGCAACCTTAGTCAGTTCATTTAACCTTGGCATGACTAGGTTTCCAGATAAAAAGTGAAAGGGATAAAAGGTTTCTTTGTGAATGCTTCCTGGTGCTTGAGGGAGGGCAAGGTATTACCCATCAGTTGCTGCCCTGTAGGTGTTTTCTGTGAGTTTTATCATACCAATGTCGAGTGAATCCAGGAACACAGATGGAGGTCTGGCCACTGCATTTCATGCCGCGGGAGACAGCCCTCACAGTTGGTTTGACAAATCACAGCTACAGACACCCTTTGCTTTAGGCACTCAGGCTTTTATGTCACTCTTCAGCAGTTTCCTGCCAGCCACAGCAGTTGCTGCCTCCTGTACATTGGCTTGTGTATATGATGCATGCCTGTCACAGCTTCACTTGCTGACCCCAGAGAGTCATCAATGACACTACAAAGAACAGTAAACCAGTATAAAATGGTAGATCAGTGCCTAGTAGTGGTAATAAAATAGTTGTGTAATTTAAAGATCAAAAGCATTCCTTGGAAGTCATAAATGAGAAACTCAGGCACGGTTTTCAAAATATATGACCTGTCACTTTTGGAGCGCTTGGACCTAAACCATGTGTCAGAATTGGGACTGTGCTTCTCACAGCTTCTGAGATGTGTTTCTGTATGAGCTTCTACAGCATGTGTGCACTGGGTGAAGAGAGACATTGCTGGGCAAAATGAGAGAGAAATGGTCACAGTGATGTGAGGAAATAGTTAGAAGCATGCAGCTCTTCTATATCAGCAGGTTTCCTTTCTGTTCCTGGTTCAGAAAGGAAAGCAGAGCTGCCCAACCTTTTTCTCAGTGGGCATCTGAACTGTCTTGTGCTGCACAATCCAGCTGCCTGAAACCATCAGCAAGCAGAGGCATTGCAGACCTTTCTCAGCAGCAGAAGGCAGAGCATTACAAGACAAAGCATTTGCAGGTGCATGCCTAGCCGGATGGCACTGCTACCCCCAACAAAATCAGGGAAACTGTATGCACAGAAAGTTATCTTTCAGGGATTTGTGAAACCTGATTCAGTAGTACAGGATGCAGCACCTGACAGAGCAATGCTCTCCCACGCGAGACTCCCGGTCGGATGAAATTTTCTGTGTGCGCTGTTTTGCTTTTAGGCCAGCGTGGGTGTGCTGCTGTTACCTTAGCAACAGGGACAAATGCGTGCTGCAGCTGTAGCCTTCGCCTCTTTGCAGCAGGAGGAGAGCATCCCCAGTTTTCTTACAGAAAACACGCTATTCAGCTCCCCACGAAGGGAACCCCAATGCCCGTGGCTATCAACACGCGGGTGCTCAGTCAGGGCACAGATGCATGAGCTACAGCTCACGCAGACATGTCTTCCTTGCTACCCTCTGCTCCAGCTAGTTTCTTCTGGCCTCCAGAGAACATTATCTGAGTCAGTCTGGCAGGAGCAGGATCAGCAGCTTCATGCCAGCCCCCTCCATCATTTCTGGAGTCAGATGGCTCCCACTGCTCAAGGCTTTTTACTAGACTTGAATGCTGGAGGATGTCTGACTGCTTTATGTATATCTGGAGGAAACAAACACAGCAGTCAAGGCATCGGTATCCATTAATCACTTACAGGAAAGAATTTAAAATAATGGAGTCTCAGGAAGCAGGGGTGTGTGTATGTGGGGAAGAATCAGCCAAGCCAATATTAATATTGAAGCTAAAAATCCCTGTAAATGTAGTAAACCCATGTGAGACATAAAACATATGGAAATTCAGTTTCTTACAGAATTTTGATTCTGCCCTGGCTTTCATCCTCTGTCGAACTTTGGGACTTGTAAAGACTAGATAGATAGATAGATAGATAGATAGATAGATAGATAGATAGATAGATAGATAGATAGATAGATAGATAGATAGATAGATAGATAGATAGATAGATAGATAGATGGATAGATATAGATAGATAATGAATGTGCATAAATGTGTGTGTTCCCCAAATATATTTATCAGTCCTTTTTTAATGCTTCATCACCAACGCATAGGCCTAAAAACAAAGTATGCATTTAGGGTGCAAGTATTCACAGAGCCAAAATCTTGAGACATTAGAAAAAAAGGTTCTAAAGAGGGCTACTGCTGGAGAAAAGAATTCATTGCCGAAATAGTCAAATGTGTGTATTACAGCAGACATAGAAAGAGGGAAAGGGAGCATTTATCCTCGAATTTAACTGACAACAGATCATTTACAGCTTATTCTGGGTTTTGTGCTGTCTTTACGAAGAGCGTAACGCTAAAGCCAGAAGCAAAGGTGCCCCTGGCAGGGCCTGCTTTCCCAAGGGCTTTTAGCGACAAGGAGGAAGCCCCCGGCTCTCCTCGCCAGTATTATTGGATTATTCACGCGCGCAGCGTCAGCTGACTGCCGGGAAGGGACGGGAAGAGACAGGGAAAGCCTGCGAGGCCGCAGTGGGCACGGAGGGCCTTTGTCTTTCCAAAAATCGATAAAGGGTTCTACTCCAATGAAGCAGTCGGGGCGCCGCTCAGCGCAGGGGCTCGGGGCCGTCCTGCCAGCGCGGCGCCTCCGCGCGCAGCGCC